>PYXC01000947.1:1477500-1497500 GCA_015244755.2 Tenualosa ilisha
GTTCACTCAAACTAGTCTGCTTCTGATTTCACATCTCATCGGTCTCACACACTAAACTCAAGAGCAAGAGAACACACACACACACACACACACACACACACACTTACAACCAGGTGAACACCTTTAAATACAGATGTCAAACTGACACGCACACACACACACAGATACACACACACACACACACAGACACACATACACACACACACAGACAAAGTTTCCCACACCAAGTTTCACACTTAGTTGAAGATATGCAAACACAGATGCTAAAGCAAACCAAACACACTTTCACACACTGAGACTGAGACATGAGACACAAGCCTGATAACACTTGCGAGACAAACACTGTCATCTCTCCCATTAGTTCTCTACCCTACATTTTCTTTCTATCTCCATCTCTCTCTCTCCCTCCCTCTTTCTTTCTCTCTTTCTCTCTGTCTCTCTCTCTCTCCTTCCTCTCAGTCTCTCATCTCTTCAGACCCCCAGCTAATTAAACCTGTGGGGAACTGCCTTGAGTGGCCAACCAACCAAACCCTTTAGAGTTGCTTCTTATTGTATTAGCAATCCATTTAGGGCTGCTTTCGCTAGCTTTAGCGTTAGCGTCCTTAGGTCACCCAGTGCATCAGGGAAGTCCCATTACAGTCAATGCAGCTACATTAGATTACCTTCAGCCTTTTTATCAGCTTTAGGTAGGAAAATATGAAATGTTACATGTTCCACTCATAAAAGCCAGGCTTTGTTTTAACGTGAGCAACCACGGAAGGTCTGTATTGATAAGTCATAGATTACTGTAAAAAAAACTACTATGTTTTGGCAGACTATAATTACAGGAAGCCTGAGCTTTTCCAAGAACTAACAAACTCTTTCCAGCATGGCTGCTTTCCGTCAGAGAACTACCATAGATGGACATCTCTGTCAGCCAATCATCTGAGACATCTCACAGTAACAGGGGCGGGGCAAACACCCTTTACCACGTCTGGAAGATGTCTGTAGAAAGGTCGACCGACTGCTAGCTTTGCTACACTTCTAGCTATGACTTGGAGCACCTTTTTGTAAGACCTATGTGAAGACTATGTTTTTGCCAAGGCTCAAAGGAATTTAACTTCAGTTGCTATGTCTGAGTGTGTGTTAAAGTATATACTATACACTGAGTTTATGTCAAATACTAGCCCTACTTGCACACAAACATCTCTGCTGTTTTCTACACAACACCATGCATCAAAGCAGTCCTGAGCACACACATACACACACACACACACACACACACATTCATTCACATACACACGCACACATTTAGATATAGCCCACAAGATGACTGGCTGACATCTCAAAGCATAAGGAGCGCGCTCGGAGAGTGGAGAGGAGGCGGGTGTGTCAAGGCCCCAGCTGTTGGGTCCAGTAAATCTGTCATTCGTCTCCCTCTCCTCATCCCTCATGCTTCCTGTCCTCCCCTGCACTGCCCTGCGCTCCCTTTAACCCAGTCTATAAATCACACACACACACATACACATATGTACACATACACACACACACATGCAAACACACACACACACACACACATGCATGCACATATATATAAACATGTACATATACACAGCCACACACTAATACACACACACACACACACACACACACAACATACATTCATGCCTGAGCCAAAACCATAAAGGCTAGCTGCACATACTGAATATATATATATATATATATATATATATATATATATATATATATAGCCTATATTATATATATTATCTACTCTAACTCTCTCTCTCTCTCTCACACACACACACACACACACACATACACACACACACACACACACAGCACAGCCCCAAAGGTTGTTCTAGTGTATCTGAGTGAGTGTGCATTATCCATGATAACACATGATTGAGGATAATTAGTGGTGTGGGGTTAAGGGGAACCTGGCAGTCAGCCAGTGACTCTGACAGGACAATCAGTCTTTTAAAACACAGTGATAACATCAAACGCATACAACACATATACATACACACAAACACACACACACATCAGTGTCCACACACGTCCATGTCCACACAAACACCCACTTAGAGTTAGAGTTAAAGGCATTTGCACATCACAGATGCTTCACACACACATACACATACACACACACACACACATACACACACACACCAATGGACATTATTCACACATCTTTGTCCCCTTTTTTGTTGCCAGTCTTTTATAGAAGCAGAGCAAAGTAGCACTTCATCCAAAGCAGTAAACAGTTGTAACATTTGTCACCCTCTAGCACTCAGGGCACTAAATCCCTCAAACACACAAACACACACACACACACACCTGACAGCACCAAAAACTCTCTCTCTCTCTCTCTCTCTCTCTCTCCATCATGGCACCAAACACTCTCAAACACACACACAAGCACATACTTTATCTTATATTCACATACCATCTTACAAGTGTTTTTCACAGTCACATATAAACTGTGTCTAGGGTTTGGTTTGATCTTGATCTTGTCTTATCCAGAGGCATTCCACAACAGTAGAAGAAAATACACACACACACACACACACAAACACACAACCTATCTGCTGAACAATCACACCTTTGGTTTCACTATTTCCACAGTACATTCTTTTGTGTGTGTGTGTGTGTGTGTATGTGCAGTGTGTGTCTTGAGAGATGACAAAAACCCTAAAGGACACATTTCACACCACTGGAAGCCACCTCCCCCCTCACACCATCACAACACTACACAATCCCTCAGCATCCACAGTCGAGCCTTGAGAAAAAAAAAATTCAACGATAAAGACCCTTCTGAAATCCACCACTTAATATTAAAGTTTAGCTTCAGGCAAAATAACAACAACCATTCCATATTTGCACCCAATATGAAGCTTCCCTTTGGTCATGAATGTTGAGATCAGAAAATCAAAGGAAAAATGTGTGTGTGCGTGGAGGGGGGGCCGGAAGCAGGGAGAGATGGAGGGAGGGAGTGAGAGAGAGAGAGGGGAAGGGAAGGAGAAAGAACGCTCAAAAACCCCTTCTCCTGTATCTCTTGCCTTAGCATAAGTTAGCTGGTGTTTGTTTTAGACCTGGGGCATGGGGAGAGCTATTTATATTACAAATCTGCAAGAACACTGCCTCCTTCACATATGAGAGGGGGTGGAGGGACACAGTGAGAGAGAGAGAGGGAGGGGAGAGATTAAGATATGGAGGGGCACGTTGTACACTCAACTCTTTAACCCATTAAACAGTCAGAAAAAGTTCATGATGAAGAAAAAGTGAATGGTGATTGTTAGAGAAGAGCCCTAATCTGAAAGATTTGTCCCATGACAAGAAGAAGCACATATGTACACGCACACACACACACATGCACACATGAGCACATCTGAGATCACGTCACTGACTCATGCAGCTTCTCACTGTTTAAGTTACCTCTCTCTGATACCTTACAAATCTGCCATGGGGTTTGCATCATAAACCCCCTCACTAGCACCCTTTCCCACCACCAGCCTCCCTGGAATTCCCCCTCCCCCTCCCGCCCCCCTTCCCCCAAGACCCCAGACCCCCATCCTAAAAGCTGACCCCATCCCCATCCCTGGCTTTGGGATACTGGTGAAAATCTCGGTAGTGGGAGTGGACCACTGCCTGGGGTTTGTGTCAGTTTATTGGTTCACCAGGGACAGGGTCAACCCTGGCTGAGCTCAGCCCAGTATGGGGGCCCTCTCACTGGGCCTCCTCCTCCTCACCCAGCTCAGCTTCTCTCCAGCTGCTATGGATCTCTGGAGCTGAGGGTCCCGTAAGAAGATCTAGCGGAGAGTCGTGCTTTAAGGCTGGGTTTGGGGGGAGGGGGGTTTTGTGTGTGTGTGTGTGTGTGTGTGTGTGTGTGTGTATGCGTGTGTGTGTGAAGGGTGGGGACTTGGTATTTGGGGTCTATATAATACTTTCCCACACTCAGTGTGAGTCTCAAAACACATATGTACTCATGTGAGTGTCAATACACACACACACACACACACACACACACACACACACACACTGACACAAATGCACACACACACAAGCTGTCTGTATTAAAGAGACTTTTAACATTTTGAGAAGCAATATCCGTGATGAAAGCCTTGCCAACCAAAACACTACTGACACTGTTTAGAATGAGCATTTGTGTGTTTCTTTTAAAAGCATGTAACTTAGAAATACACCTATCATTCTCTGCAATTACCATGGCTTAACAAAAAATATTAAAACAGTCAGACAGGTGCTTCCAAGTTTAACACCTTTATGGCAGTATCAAGTGTGATTTAATACAATGTCTATTTCTTCCCTTTATGGAATGAACGAATGGAATGTTTATGGTATTTACTCACATGTGTAGTTATGATCACCATCACCATGAAGAAGTTATGATCTGTTTAGTCTGGCTATCCATGTGACTTCACTGTCGGACTATAAATTGTTCTACTTTATACACAAGTACGAAGTATTGATGTCTTGTTATACTGTATAAATAGAGATGAGGGGAAAGAGAGAGGGAGAGAAAGAGTGATAGAAGTCTTGAAGAAAGAAAGGGGTGTATAAGAGAGGGATATCAGCAGGAAGAATGAAGGCCGTTTGCTGTATGCGCACTGACAAAGAGGTTGTGCCTTCCTCTCAGTGAGTTTGATGGAGAGAGAGAGAGAGAGAGGGAGAGAGAGAGAGATGGGGAAGGGTTGTTTGGGGAAAGGAGGCTGATTGATAGAAAGGATGAAACAAGAAGAGGATGTAGCAAGGGAGTGAGAAGGGATGAGAGGATTTAGTCAGAAAAAAAGAAAGTGATTGGATGTGCTCCATTCTGATTCTGACTGGAAAGTAACTTTACCATAGTGAGCAAATCATCTTCCAAAATTAGTACTTTTAGTAGGACATGCTAACATTTATGACTGCACAGGCTTTCATTGCACCTGCAGTTGTACAGGCTTCATAGTAAGAGCAACATTCAAATGTAATATTGCCAATTGTAGTTTAAACCAATGACCAGCAATGTATCCTTTAATTTAATTAAATGTGTAATCACATCCACTATCTCACCCCTAAAGTGCTTTTCTGCCTTTTTGATTCAATGTTTCTTGAAAATAAACAGATTATGACCTAGACCTTCAGCCTGTAGTACAAGCAAACATTCATCTTTGTTTATCTTAAGAGTATTTAGTAATACCCACAGACTTACATCATCACTACAAACTTACTACTTCGTCTGTTTTAAATATCAGTTAATATATATATCAGCTAAATATAGATATATATTAATCATTCTCTTTATCACCTATAGAAATTTTAACTCTTCACTGACATAGTCACAATAAATTCAGCAAAAATATGAAATGGCTTCATTACTTTTAAATATGATTTTTTTTTTTTTTAAAAGAGGAAGAGAGACAGAGCTATCTGACTCCATTAACTGAAGCTCAGTAATAATTGCAGCTCATAATTATGACTATTACAGCCACAGCACTCCCACTCAGTGGACTAGAGTAATGACTTCCTGTCTCAAGCACACACTCTCACACAAACGCACATGGACACAAACCACACACATACACACATACACACACGGAAGTCCTGAACTTGTGTGTTCATATGCACATATGAACACACAAGTTACACGGACCCCCCCCACCCCCACCCCCCACAAATGTCACAAAGCAAATGTCCAAGCACAGGTAGTCAACTAAAGACTCTAGAGCACTATGGGCTCTGCAGGTTCCGCTCTAGAATCTTTGAGGAAAACATCTTCCCAAGGGTGATTTAAGACACATTACATATGGCATTCATACTTAACTCTTGCATTTGCATTCTTTTAGTGTTTTTTTCACATTCTTTTAATGTTTCTGCCATGTGGGCATCAGAGAACATACTGCAGACCTTAGGATACAAGGACTCCATAAAGCTGCCACTGACTTTCACCTCAGGTGACCCCATCGTCTCCTGTGACCCCCTGACTTTTTGGCTGACACCTGACCTTTGACCCAAGGGAGAAGGACATCTCCCGCACTGGGCTTTTTATGACCATGACCGAGGCGTGGATGACCGCCTGACCTTATCCTACTTCTGACCCTAGTTTGCCCATGCCAAACAACTGCTTGTATTGTCACTGCTGAAGGGTAGTTCTACAATAAAGAAGGGCAGTTCACACACACACAAATATAGACCCACACACATATACCAACACATGCACAGATGAAATACTACATACTACAGCCCCTAACAAACAAAAAAAATATTTGATCAGGGTAGTAACACTGAATGTCATAATCCCCATCAAAGCACCAATGGCAAGATAACACACTCAAAGACAATGAGGCGATTAAAGTTCTAACTTTCTCATGTCTCTAATGTAAACACCAGCAGATCCTATCTCTCTCTCTCTCACACACACACACACACACACACACACACACACACACACACACACACACACACCATGCTTAAATACATTACACATTTATCTCCTCACTAATTCAAATATGCTTCCACTAATCCATTATAAAACAATGATCAGGCAAAGCTTTACTTACAGTAATCACCACAGATCCACATGCACGCACACACACACAGACACACACACACACACACACACACAGACACAATGACCTGATGAGACCTTCACCCTTGTTTAATCTCACAAAGATCTCTGTCTCTGTCTGTAAATGTACCTGTCTGTCTGTCTATCTACCTGTCTCTGTCTGTCTGTCTGTCGCTGTGCTGCTGCTGCAGTATTGGCAGTAGTTCAGTATGTGAGCCATGTTTCCTATTCCACTGAAATAATGAAGCACTTTCCCTTTAAGAATCTGCCCAGCATGCTACAGCCAGCACTCCACAACAACTCAGCTCAAACACCGCAAGTCAGCACTTTGCCCCCCCTCCAGCACACACCACAGACACACACACACACACATACACACACACACACACAAACCACAGATACACACAATCACACACACACACACATACATACACACACACACGCACACAAACTCTTCCGTCTCAGTCAGCACTGCAGAAATGCACAGCCTTGAATTGCACCTATAGCAAGCATACACACACACACACACACACACACACACACACACACACACACACTCACGTACCCACTGCTCTCCCCGCTGCTTCCAGCTCTGTGTTGTCGCTTAGAGTCTGTGTAGCCGACTGCCCCCTTGGCCAACAGAAAGCGAAAGAGGGAGCCTTTAAAAAAAAAAAACCACACACACAAATGGAGGGAGGAGAAGAAAAAAAAGGGAAAAGCAGAGTGAGGGGAGAAAAAAAAAAAACGCTGGAAATTTCTTTGTCTGGGAATTTGAGGTCAGGTGACTAGTGGGGCTGCACGCCATTGGCTAGAGGGGCCTCCCAAACACTGGCAGCTAGCCAGGAAGACGTCTGCTGCAAACCTGGATGACCCAGCGAAGGAGAGAGGGAGGGAGGGGAGAGAGAGATGGAGAGAGAGAGCAACAGATACAGAGGTATAGAGAGAGAGAGAGTAAGAGGGAGGGACAGAGGGAGGGACAGAAAAAAGAAGGGAGGGAGAGAGGCGAAAATGGAAAGAGCAACACAGAGAAATGGACAGAGATAAAAAGAGAGAAATTTGGTGAATGAGAACAAGAGAGAAAAAGAGAGAGACAGAGAGACTGGGAAAGAGAAAGACAAAGAGAGGGAAGAAAAGATGGAGATGAAAAGAAAGACGCGCATGCAAAAAAATCATGAGCGGCAAATTTGAAAATGAAGCAGCATGACAACTTCACAAATGACAGAAATGATGATGAAGATGATGTGTGTGTGTCTGTGCAACCACGAGTGATTGCTTGCGTTTAAGTTATCTGAGAGTCCGCTGTCACTTTGTCCCATTTATCAGACAGACACACACACACATACACACACACACACACACAAACACACACACATACACACACACTCTGACTACTACTCTCTATGTAGCCCCAAAACAACAAAGAATACCAGCACATGACTTTTGAACTGTGACTCCCTAAATGACTGCTGGCCAAGTGTTGACCCCTGCTCACCACTCCTGTAGGAATGCATCATTCACTGGCTGATTTGTGTGTGTGTGTGTGCGTGTGTGCATGTGTGCGTGCATGTAGTCATGGGTGCATGTCACACCTGTAAGAAAATTTAGATAGCTGTTAAAGCGCAATATGTATATGCTTGTGTATGATGTGTGTGTGTGAGTGTGTGTGCAGGTGTATGGGAGTGTGTGAGTGTGTGCCTCACAGGGCAGCTATGATGCACGGCCATTTCCAAAGAGGGATCCTGAGCTGGTTGCCGAGCAGCAAGAGGCACTATTAAGGGATTGATTTATATCCCGGATATGAATAAGAGGGCAAGAAGAAAGGAAGAAAAAAGCCTTTCATTCACAAACATGAAGAGAAAATTCACAGAAGAGGAAGGTTTATGGCCCTTAAATGGGACCTTGCCCCGCTACTGTGTGTGTGTGTGTGTGTGTGTCTGTGAACAAGAGAAAGAAAAAGTGTGTGTGTATATGAACAATACAGAGAAACAGTGTGTGTGTGCGTGTGAGTGTGTGTGCTTGTGTGTTTGTGTGTGTGTATATGGCTACAGTATGTGTCCATGCAAGCCATAAATGTGTGTGTGTGTGTGTGCTGCCTTCTAAAGTCAGATATGGTTTTAATCCTGTTGGGCCCTGAGGCCACATGCACACATCTGGAACAGCAGGCCAACACCACATTTATGGATACAAGGGGAGCCAGAGAATAAAGTGTGTGTGCGTGTGTGTGTATGTGTGTGTGTGTGTGTGTGTGTGTGTGTCTGTGTATGTTTGATGGCCTGTTAAGTGTTCGTACGTGTGCACATCTGTGTGCATTGGTGCACATATGCTATGACAACTGAGTGCCTGCATATCTATACCTGTCTCTCACAGTGTGTGCGTGTGTGTGTGTGTGTGTGTCTCTCTAAGGTGTTGATGGAGTCAATTGACATGTCTCTAGGGAACCCAGGTGAAAACTCACCTTTGACCATGCAGGTCAGAGGTTAGACAATCACTGGAGTTGTCATGGCAATGCGAGGCGTGAGGGTGAAGGCCGTGCTGAAAGCCTGGGGCACGGGTGCCTCATCTCCCCTATAACCAGGAACAGATCATGGGCGAGACAGGTGGGAGGGTTGGGCCTACTGATCTCCATAGGCCTTGGCTCAAAAGCCTGGAGTGGAAAGGATCAGCACTGTATGCGTCTGTGTTTGTGTGTGTGTGTACATGTGTATGTGTGTGTGTTTAAGGGAGTATGTATAAGCACAGGCACACACACACAGGCACCCACGTGTGTGTGTGTGTGTGTGTGTGCACATCCAATCAATCACACACACACACACACACACACACACATACACACACACATGTTTGCAATCACGTTTTCCAACTGTGGAGTAGAATTCTGCGCTGCCTGCCAGAGGCTGATTGGATCCAGAGCTCCTAAAGTGAGAAAGGGGGGCTAAAGTTTGGTGTGTGTGTGTGTGGGGGGGGAGGTGTCCTCCTAGCTCCTCTGCCCCAAAGAAGAGAGCTCTGACTGGGTGAGCTGAGGATAACAGTGGCCCCTGATCCCCCTGGATCTTTCCAAATTACAGCAGCACTAGACTTCTAAGAACCACAGAGCTCACACCCACATTAAGACACACTAGAGAAAAACTGAAATGGAGGTGTGGGTGAGGTGGTGGTGGGGGTTGTTGAGCTGAGTCCGGCACAGGAGATGTCTTTTGGCAGTCAGGGTGTGTTTAGCTTGAAATGTATCCAACAGAGACACAACAGTGGAGACTTTCTCTTCGGTGTCGCGAGGCCAGCAGGCTCGGGGAGGAAGGGGGGGGGGGTGTGTGGAGGTTTTTACTCGCTGATGGCGAGAGCCAATGGATGAACAAAAACAACAAAGTCTCTCAGGTCTTAAGCAAAAAAGGGTATGATGCAAACATTCGCTGTGTACAGAAACAAAGAGAGAGTTCTATTTGTATCCTTACACATATACATACACATACACATACACTGTTCCAAGTGTGAACACCACACGCACACATACAAACACAAGCATTTCTCTCTCTCTCTCTCTTTCTCTCTTGCACAATCATACACACACACACACACTACAGTGACACTTTAAGGGAAATAACACCAAAACAGTTCACTCATCACTGATTTGTGCATGTGTATGTATGTGTGTGTGTGTGTGTGTGTGTGTGTGTGTGTGTGTGTGTGTGTTCATGCATGTGTGAGTATGTATTCATAACATCCTTAGTGAGCTGTTTATTAACTGCGGTTAATCATTAATGGTGAGTCCAGCCACAGCTCAGTTAACTTGCTTCTACAGATCATTTATTTATGCCTCAATGCATAACAACTGGTAATAAAGACACTCACTCACACACACACACACACCATGAGTTAATACTTTATGCACACTCTACTCACTAATTTAAATGGGCTTCAACTGATCCACTACAACACAACACAATCATTAAGGGTAAGTTACAAGTCAGTTGGACTGCTCCGACAGTGGCACTGGTCCTACCCAGACTCAGTGGAACTGCTGGCCTTCGTCACGACTGCCACAGGCTGTGGCAGCAGAGTGACCGACACACACACCGAACACACACACACACACACACACACACACAAACAGACACTACATCCATGGAGCACAGAGGACATGTCTGCTCTTGTTCACCATGGTTGCTACTGCATGCATGCAAATGCTAAGTCCTGGCTAGAACCAGATCTACCGGTAGTGACATAGTTTGTAGAATCTCTCCACACATAATAACGGCATACATACAAACACACACACACGCACACAAACACTCACACTGTGACACACACGTGCATGCAGACAGTCACACGCTTATCACAATACCTACCCTTCCACATACACAAATACAGCTACACACATATCTTTGATGTCTGTGGGGTGAGACGTTTGCTCTGAGAAGTGACTTGTGGCCTCTCTCACCTTCCATTCTCTCTTTCTGTCTCTGCCTCGGCTGTCTGCCAAAGGCCACCTCTGTTTCAAAGATATCTTTCAACTCCTCTTAATTTCTTAACCTTCTGTCTCCTCGTAACAGGTGTAGTGTAGCTATCTCCCTGTCTCTGTAACACACACACACATACACATACACACACACACACACACACACACACTCTTGTCTTTGTTCTCTCTCTCAGTCTGTATTCTGTGTCTCTCAAAGTCACACATACACACACACACACACCATATCTCTACTTCATATCATTCTGTTTTTACCTCTGTTCTTTGCAGATCTCTCTAGATGTTTTTGTTTTTTTGCCTCCCTCCCTCCCTTTCAAGCGTTTATCTCTTTCAGTGATCTAGTCATTTCCCTCTGCCTAAGCCCTCATCCTTCAACCTCCAGCTTCTACAGTCTGTCCCTCACCTCTCATCTTCTACGCACTCTGTCTCCAACATCTTCATAAGACAGACACCACTGGACCACCATTCCATTTAGAGAGAGAGTCAGAGAGGGAGGGAGAGAGAGAGAGAGAGAAAGAGAAGGGGGGAGAGAGGGGAAAACAGAGGCAGAGAGAGAGAGAGAGAGAGAAAGAGAGAGAAGCAGTGGCTAGAAGTAAATGGTTGCTAGACACCACCTGTCTCTCTCCCTCTCTCTCTTTTTCCCCCTCTCTCTCTCTCTCTCTACCCCTCTCTCTCTTTTTGTCTGTCAATTCAGTTCAAACCAATGTCACTTTATTAGCAGTGCAGTTGAAATACAGTGTTGCCAAAGTACAAAGAACAGCAGACCATCACATTCATTCAGGGGCGACGAAAATAATTTTGGGCCCCCCAAACACTGATTACAATATTTAAACGTTCTCTGTCTCCCCTGTCTGTGCCAGAGCCCTAGAATCAGCCTAACCCTCCACCCCCACCCCCACCTCTGCCGGCAGTACCCTTTCATTCATTCTCAAACTAACACTCGGATATGATCTCTGTTGAGTGCTCACAGTGTCTAGCACTTTGGTTATGTTTGCTTGACTCAACTCCTCCACTGTTAGTGTGAAAATGATTTCAGACACTTTTCAGACACAATTTATCTGTGAAATGCTGTCAATGCGTTCATAAACACACATTCTCTTCCTATGATGTGGATGAGGCCATAAATCCAAATTAACTAATACTTTTCACACTAGTAGGTCTCTGCTCAGCTCAGTATGTACACATTAACCCATACACACACAGACACACTCTCTCTCTCTCTCTCTCACACACACACACACACACACAAAATGTAGTAGTCATATAACAAACACACACGATCAAACAGAGCCATAACGCAACAGGAAATGGGGCCTCACAGAGTTTGTCTTAATATGTCTGCACAGACACACACAGCACTTTCAGCTGTAGAGTTTCCGATTGCCTCATTTGGATGGCTATTCCACACACACACACCTGCTCACGCGGACCTTAAATAATCCTTACACACACATTTCCATACCATTTCTTTTCAGAGCTCATGCTTTGCCAGCCTTGTATAAACATAGGCTTTTTTCTCCTCCACAAACACACACATACACAGACAAATTGCTCACACGTACACGTGCACAGGCACACAAACACACTCACACACACTCATACACACACAGAAATGAATATTCACAACCTTTACACGCATTCAAACCAAAGACACAGCATTTGATCAATACCTATTCCCTCTCCACTCTCCAGCCTTGATTCTGATCTTCCTCCTCCTTCATCCTTCCATCTCTCTATCTCTCCTCCTCCTCCTCCTCTCCCCTCCCCTCCTCTCCCCCACCCATATTTCCCTCCCTCCCTCTCTCTCTCTCTCCCCCTCTCTTTCTGTCCCTCGCTCTGTCTCTCTCACCATCATCCTCTCCAACTTGGCCAGCTCCTCCCTCTCTCTCCTGCTGATGTAGAAGGGGTCTCCTGCCTGATAGGTGACTCTGGGGACCGGCTTCCTCCGCAGGCCTCCTCTTCCACGCACTCCTTCCTACACACACACACACACACATAGATAGATAGATAAATAGATATATATATATATAGATAGATAGATAGATAGATAGATAGAAATAGAAAATAACAGAGAAAGAAAGAGAATGAGACAGACGGACAGAGAGAGAGAGAGAGAGGAATGCACAAACATACATCCATGCCCCAAACATAGACATAGAAAGGAATGTACAAACACCAGAGACACAGACAGACACACACAAATGAGTGCAGGTTAGTAAATAATTTGTAAGACACGGCTGACAGTTAGCAGAAAATTTGTAAAGTGTTTACACAGAGCCGCAAGTGAGTTATAAACTCTAAGAATCAGGACTTCTATGGTTTGCTGAAAAATTTCCCAGAATGTTGTAACAGGGTTTATAAAGACTTTGTAAAAGTGTTACTAAAAGGTTTGGCTAGCCATAGTAGCAAATGTGAACAATGTGCCTGAAAAACATTACATTCATACAACATTGCCATGTTCACAGTAGTAAGCACTGGAGACAATGTAGCCGCTGCTATATTGTCCAGCCATAATTCCTGATAACCACCTATAGACTGACTACCATGTAATGTAAAAGCGTGATAATACTCAATTATGAACTATTATGAACCTTAGCTAAAACCATAGACAACTTATAGTCTGTCATGGTTACTACTGATTGTAATTTTTCTCCATGACCCCTGGCAGTTGGGTTAGCCCCTTGAGTCGTGGATCTGCCCAAGGTTTCTTCCTAGACTAACTAAACATAACAGACTTGCCCCTGTTGCTCTTGGGTGCTCCTTCTGTGAAGCGCCACGAGACAATACTATTGTAAAATGTGCTGTATAAATAAAACTGAATTGAATTGAACTGAATTGAAACACTGGGCTTCAATGTGTCATGATGTTCCCATAGCTGCTGGGGGCGTTATAGATTCCCCCAGATTAATGAAAAGCCTTTTATTGGGGTCAGACCGTCTAGTAGAGGCTGCAGATTTACTGCTGAGGCGCGATTAAACAAACACGTGCTTTTGGTTGCTCTGCGTTCCATTAACCTGGTCTCGCCTCTCGTACCTGTAGGCTCTCCCGGGGGTTGTAGTAGGACCATGGTGAGAGCCACAAAGCCGTGCTAGATTTAATATTAACCTGTGGTCAGAGCCCCCTCCATATACCTGCACTGAGTCAGGTTTTCATTTAACCAGAGTGAGCCTGAAACCAGATAGTGATGCATTGCAGGTGGAGAGTGAAGTGTTTCCTGCCTATTACCGGGTAATGGGGGATTGGTGCACATACACACACACACACACACACACATACGCATGTGCGCACACACACACACACACATACACACACACATACCCACACAGACACACACACACACACACACATACCCACACACACACACACACACACATACACATGCACACACAAATACATGCTGCCATGCATGAAAGACACAGGCATGTGTGTGGGCAGCATCATGATCAGGGGTGGGGGAGGGGTCCTTACCTCAGTCCTAATCGAGTCACAGCTCTTCTCTTCCTCCTCCTCCTCCTCAACGTCTGGGAAAGGGGGACACAAAAAAAGACAAGTGAGCGATTAACAGGTCGGCGTAGAGCGGAGAGGACTTGAAAAAATAAAATGGCAGCTAGGGCTCCCCAAGGCTGTCGACTGCCTACCTCTAACGGATTCCATGAATGCTTCCCACAATTTTACGACTGTCAATCATCTAATCCCCCTGGTGTCATCGCCATGGTGTTCACAACCCTCCCCCTGTGACTGTCTGTGATTGGCTCAGATGAGCACAGTTGATGTTGAGGACAGCTATTTTCTGCTGAGCTCATATCTTTTCATCTCTGGTGGCTATAGGAATGCTTGTGGGAGGATATATATATATATGCACACACACACACACACACACACACACACACACACACAAACACACATATGCACATATGCATACACACTCACATTCACACACTTGCACTCACGCACAGACACACACATTAACTCACGTGAACACACACACACACACACACACACACACTATTTCCCCCCTCATCTACGACTACAACTTTCCAGGCCAGACTGACTCCAGGGCACCAAGAGAGAATTTCCCTCCAGGTCTTCAGCCTCCCTTTTTCCCTCCCTCTCTCCACCCACAACCCAACTTCTGCCATTACAGTAACCTCCACTCTAGTCACAAGTCTCTGTTGAGCACTACCTTGCTATTTCAACAGCTGTTCAAGTGACGGCTGTCATTCACTGACTGCACATGAAAGGAAAAAAAGCAAAGAGGGAAATCCCACTGTAACCAGCCCATGGAGGCCCATGGAAATGATACCTTTGGGGTTGACAAAATGCCACACTTTTCTCATTGGCAAAACTGAGAGAGAAACAGCGCTGTTCAAATAGTGTGCAATCCATAACGAGCCTACATGAGGTCAGGTGAGCCATGCTGAGGTATGCGATGGTGAGATAAGGTTAGACATAAAGTGAGGCTAGGTGATTATGGCTGACTCACAATGTCCCTCCTAAGCTCTAAGCTCTAAACCCGCAAAGACTTTACTTACAAGAACTGACTTCGTGATTGCATGATTCATGCTGGTTAAGTCTTTGAAGGCTCAGGGTCAAAAATTAAGTGAGCATTGAGATTTAAATAAATATTTCAGGTTGAGAGAGCGGGAAAAGCTACAAGTTGAAGAAATGGAGTGCACCAATTATAGTAAAAGAAGACAGAAATGACGAAAAAGTCAGGCCACCACAGGAAACGTGAGACAAAGAGAAGCAAGATCAGGTGAGATGAGGTGAGGAGAGATGAGGTAAGGTAATGTAGTCTGCGGTGAACTGAGGAAAGATCTGTTAACTTAGCAAAGACTATGTAAGATATAATTTCTTGAGGATGACTTGAGGTGAGTTGAGGTGAGGTGAACTGAGGTAAGGAGAGGTGAAAGGTCAGAAAACGTAATTTGAGGGAAAAGAACGCCCCACTGAGGTGACTGGAGGTGAGTTAAGTACACACTAGCTGAGTGGAAGTAAGAGAAGGTCATTTGAGGTTATACACATGGAAAAACAATGTGTTGTGAGATATGGCAGCTCTGGGGGCGGTGTCCGATCCGATGTACAACAAAATGAGAGAAGAGAAAGAGAAGCGAAGACAAGCGTGTGGGGAGAAAATTAAGTGAGGTCTGAGGAAACCTACTGACATTTAGCATCAGAGTAAGAGTACTAAAAGAGGATCCGCAGGCGAAGTTTAACAGTACAGACATACAGACTTGCTTCCAGCTGAGCAGTGTTAAGTTTAACAGTACAGACATACAGACTTGCTTCCAGCTGAGCAGTGTTGAGTTTAACAGTACAGACATACAGACTATCTCCAACTGAGAAGTGTTAAGTTTAACAGTACAGACATACAGACTATCTCCAGCTGAGCAGTGTTAAGTTTAACAGTACAGACATACAGACTATCTCCAGCTGAGCAGTGTTGAGTTTAACAGTACAGACATACAGACTATCTCCAGCTGAGCAGTGTTGAGTTTAACAGTACAGACATACAGACTTGCTTCCAGCTGAGCAGTGTTGAGTTTAACAGTACAGACATACAGACTATCTTCAGCTGAGCAGTGTTAAGTTTAACAGTACAGACATACAGACTATCTCTAGCTGAGCAGTGTTAAGTTTAACAGTACAGCCTGTCTCCAGCTGAGCAGTGTTAAGTTTAACAGTACAGACATACAGACTATCTCCAGCTGAGCAGTGTTAAGTTTAACAGTACAGACTGTCTCCAGCTGAGCAGTGTTAAGTTTAACAGTACAGACATGCAGACTATCTCCAGCTGAGCAGTGTTGAGTTTAACAGTACAGACATACAGACTATGCTGTCCCTGGTGGTGACTATACTACTATGGACAACAATATACTACACTACCCTAATAACTACTGCACTAAATGACTCTTACAACTTTGGACAATCTTACTGGGTCATTGTAATCTGACTACCTGGATTACCACGTAGGAAAGCAGAGGCTAGGATTGGACACGTATGACAGGGCTAGCTTTGAGGATTAATATGGACCTTACTTCACAGTATGCAACTTTTTTGACGATTTTGGTAGGCAACCACATAATGAGTTCAATAAGTTGTGACTGGATGGTCATAGAAACTTGCCTACTTGTGGTTGCAATTTTTCAGAAAAAAATAATTGTAGCCCAATAGCCCAAAAACAGAGGAACAGTGCCAGACTGACAATACTCAGGAAAACTGCCTTGCAACATTGCTCAAAAAGCTACTAGGTTTATCATCAGCAATAGGCCAGATAGGAATCATATATGCTTTCAACAAGGCTTTTCCATACGGGGATGGTACGGATGGCAGTGTTTTGTGAGGCTCTCACGTTTTTCTGGATGCTCTAGTTTCCGGCGTCCACGTTTCTTGCGAGGGGGTGTGTCCTCTTGCTCAGGCGAGCTGGGTGCCCCGTTCTGCAGAGCCGGGGTCGGGCTAGGAGTGCGTTGCTTCAGCCATGCACCCTGGGAAATCCCGTTCTCTGCCTCGCCGTTCAGCTCCGCCTCCTTCCCCTCTTTCGCCGAGTCACAGCTGTTCACCTGAGAGTGGAGAAAAAAAAGAGATGGAGAGAAGACAGAAAGAGAGAGAGAGGGCAGAATGGGGGGGGGGGGGGGGGGGGGCAAGAGAGAGCGAGAGAACAAAAGAGACAGCTCTTGTTTTATATATGTAGCTTTCTTTGAACGTGAATATAAATCAGTGTGCAGTCATAACCTCTGACTGGGGGCATTCGTCATATGACATCATAATCACCTATGAGGCGGAACTCCTACACAACTTGGCAGAACAAAGCCGGGCTCTTTAGAAATGCATCTGCCTACAGCCTTCAACCACATTTCAATTACTACACCCACTTCATTTCAGCTTATTCAAATGGAACTCCTGTTTAACCCATTTCTTTGGCTTTTGAAGCCAAAAAACATATTCCTATATCCCTTTTAGAGCAGGATTAACAAACACACAAACATACTGTATATATACTTATATACATACATATATATAGTAGTATATAAATGTAGTGGTATATATACAGTATATTTGTGTGTATATATATATATATATATATATATATATATATATATGGGAATTTCCACACAAAAGTCATACCTAAATATAACTAAAACTTCAAAATCAGTGTAACAAGGCCATATTGAAATGTCTATTGAGATCTATATTTTATTGTCTGATGGATTTGAACAGATAAATCAATTTCTTACATCATCTATAAGTGGTGCGCTAACAAAGACTCATTGTTTTTAAAATGTCTATTTTACACTACTTCAACATCAGAGCTAAAGAATATAAACTTGTAACAGCTAAAGTATGTAAACTTGTAATAAATTTAAATCATTTGTCAATTTCCACCATGACAAAGGCATGATAAAGCTATAGGTTGCTTGGTTTGCTTTAACAGTACAGCGTAATTTAAAAGACATTTGTGTTTTAAGTCCGTGAATTCCATGGAATTGTTACATCCATAACAAATTTGAGGTTAAGTTTACACTACTCAAAAAGTCTTGAGTCAAGAATGCATGTTCATATCACTGTAACAAATGATCAACAATCTTTTCCCGTTTGGGTCATCCTGATTGTTCCATTCATTTGGCCTGCAAAAACTGCTGTAACAACACCCCACAAAGAATTCACAAGCTCACAAAATGCAAACGCAAAAGGTAAGTTTATATCTCAGTGCATACACTTAACAGGCTATGGCTAGAAGAAATTTGGAGGGTGCGTCATGCAGAGGTGTGCAATCAAGAGAACAGAACATTTTTTTTCAAAGAAAGCTTATTGTCAGGCAAGAGTAGTGTTCTTTTTAAGTATTTGATGTGAAACACTCCATGTATTCCTTTCAAAGTTTTTGTTTTATTGAGAGATAGCCAGTTGCCAATATAAGTTGTCCCTAATGTGGTTTTGGACGCAGATTCACTGGTTCATGCATACAATTAAGCAATAACTGGTTTAGTCCATTGTCCCATCTAGCCTGTCATTTATAACTAATGAAACGTTAACATTTAGCACATAATCCCCAAAACACCTTAATGTAGGCCTTAATGTAGGCCTTCATCTACTTCCAGCACTGAATGCATTCTTGCTAAACGGGTTTCTAAGAAACTGCCACATTGGAGAACCCTGGTGAGATTAAGCTGCAGTCAAGTAGACAATGACTTCTTTAGAGCAGATGAGCAGCAGGCATTAGCTGTAATTCTGCATGGTGATTTTGCATGGTTACTGTCAACCTGTGCCGTTCAGTAACATTTTTATGACAATGGTGGGCTAGTTGAAGAGGTTTGCTTGAGATCGGCACCTGTTGGTACCACTGGTAACACCTTATACTAATGCATTGCTATTAAAATTAAAGCAGTGCTTTTAGAATGGTTATTATGCTTTTAAGATCCTCTCTGAAAGACAGTCTTAAAGCTACATGCCCACCCAGGCATCAAATTACCAACCTAGTGTTTCAATTGTTACAGGTTAAAATTCACCATTCACACTTGTTGTGTATAGTTTTTGAAAGCCTGGTTCAGACGTGTCGCACCCGTAATGCAAATATGTCACATCCATTACAATGCTATTTTTTTCCAACATAACTCCAGTCAAAACCAAATTATTTAACAGTTTTTTTCTGTGTTCACTCAGGTGCTTGGTATGGAGTGGTATATAGAGAAACACACATACACACACACACACATATGCTCGCGCATAGTTTAATGATGGAGAAGGGAAACTGATGTCAGGCCGGGCAACTATGTGTGTGTCAAAAGCTGGAGCTGATAATACGGCCTGTGTAAGAGTATGTGTGTGTGTGTGTGCGTGTGAGTGTATATTTGTGTGTGTGCATGTGTATGTACTGAGCACAGATGGGCCGGTGGGTGTGGTGAGGGTTGTGAAGCCTGTAAGAGTGTGTGTGCATATGTGTGTGTGTACGCACATGTGTGTAGAGTAGTGCTTCTGGCAGCCATGTTG
>PYXC01000947.1:1502500-1505000 GCA_015244755.2 Tenualosa ilisha
CAAAAAATGTTGATCAGGACTTTATCCTGAAGTGTCTTGTTTTGTCCACATACCAGCTAAAAAATCAGGTTTAAAAAGGCTGTAATCAAAGGGGAGAGTATGCATATTGTTCTTAAGTGATGACACATACCGATCAACTGATTACTATCATAGTTGCTGATTAATGTAATGACTGGCATCAATTAATTGTTGTAACCCTAACACACACACACACACACACACACACACACACACACACACACACACACACACATTACAGTGCATTTGCACTCAGCAGACCAGTGCTTAGGAATCTCTTGAGCAATGCTGACAGGCATTCTACTGTATTCTATTTCTACTGTATTCTACAGTACTATTCCCTTCTATTTCTACTGTATTCTACAGTACTATTCACTGACTACCTGCCAGATGGCCTTGATTTCCTCCCTCTTGAAAAGGGCCTGTGGTCTGCACTCAGATTAGCGAATGGATTGAACTCTGTGTGAATGTGTGTGTGCATGTGTGTAAGTGTGTGTGTGTGGCACACAAGTGCTGAGCTGTCAGCATTAAACAAAAGCAACGTACATAAAAGCACACAAACAGACACAAATACACCACACAAATGCACATGGCAGAGGAGGTCAAGGAACATCAAAGGTTAACCTTCACAGGCCACTGGCCATCTCAGCGTATGCAGGTGCCTACATTCAAATCAGTTCATCTGGTCTCACCTCATATGGGGGACAAAGTGTCTATTTACTGATGTCTTATTGTCGTCTTGTCTTCCTTAGTTGAACATCAACTGCTGCTCAATTACTTTGGTTCACATACCTTTGTCAGGTATGTGAAGGGAATGGACAAAGGGACACTGAACTATTTGACCAAAGTTGCATGACATTACAGAAAAAATATGATCATGAGTTTTGGTCTCCCCGTATCAATGTTCCTGAGCTTGTGGAGCATCCACTGACTGAATGATTTAGCTTTATGACAGGAATGTGCCATTTAATTGGGTGTTGAGTTCAAAAATAGCTAGAACTTTAACTGGACCACTTAATAGCGACAAAACTGCTGAAACAATTATTTTACAAACAATGAAAAGCTAACTCATAGGGTTATTATATTGGTAGAATTTAAAATTTGATGCGATAGCAAGAAAAATAGGCTACTTAATATTTGATACTTCAATAGCAGAGGAGGGAATAAATGATAAATATTTCACAGGCATTTTCAACTCAAAATGATTGTGAGTCCTTCCAGCACTTGCCAAGTTCAGACAGTTAAATAAAGGGGCTTTGTGCTTGCCTGTTTGCAGAAGTGTTGTGTGAAATTGAGCGTTAACTGGAAGAGATAACGACAGCACTACTGTTATCAATACTGTGACATATGAGTCTAATTCAACACTACTTTTAGTATAGTATCGTTTTTATTGTTCTTGTTGTTGACAACCCTAGTAGTTCCACCAGACAGCTGGTCAAGCCTTACTGAGGTAAAAACAGAACCGCTCTCTGACAATGTCCCAGCAATTTCAGTACAGCTGAGATTTAGCTTGTGGTCACACTGTGGCTCAAGCCGTTTGAAGTCATTTCAGACTCCTCAGCTGACTCAATCAGTGGCCAAGTATTCCTTGATGGCGTTGTGGTGGGTGTGGGGCAGACATTCAAAGCTTTCGTAGCGGGACTAGCTTGGTTGTGACGTGCGTTTGGGGTGGGATGGGCATGGCTGCCTGCAGAAATGCGCTACTGCTAAGGAGAGTTGTGTAATTTTTGGCATTTCGTGACTAGCGAATGACATGGCGGGCACTTTATCAAATAGTGAGCTAACAAGCTAGTCATCCAAGTATGTTGGCCAAATACGTGGTTGCAACATGCACTTGAGGTGGGAAAGGCAGGGTTTCCAGATATTCCCTGTGGGGGGTTATGTGACTTTTGGATTTTCTAGTGAATGATGTGCCAGGCACTTTATTAAATAGTAAATTAACAAACTAGCGTTTGAAGCATGTTGGTCAAATATGTCTCAAGATGCTCATGAGCCTTATTAAGTAAAGTTTCCTTCTCACAACTGGCCATCATCATTACATATACGGAAGTTAATTCTGGTTTGTGTGTATTGAATTTGCTTTTCTTGGCGAGAGAGCAAGGTCTTTTTTTTTTTTGAGGAGGGAGCTTTTTTTCTTGTTCTTGGAGCCGTTTTTCTTGCTCTTGGAGCTGTTTTTCTTGCTCTTCTATGCCTAGTGGTGGAAGTTGTTTTTGTTCAAGTATTAGTTTCCTTTCTTTTGATGGTGGTTATCAAAATACATCTGATCTATGTCACAGATGAGACTAATATCTCTAATATCTCCCAACAGTGCGGTTCCACCAGATATTCCTAAAAGATGAGGCCGTCATGACGTTGCCAAATAATTTTGGTAAGGATAATGTGGTTGCCAGAATCTCCTGATTGATGTGGTGGTGTGGTTGCCAGATATTTCTGCCTGATGAACTCCATTTGAGGGAGCGGTTGATAAACCTCAAAGCATTTC
>PYXC01000947.1:1507500-1597500 GCA_015244755.2 Tenualosa ilisha
CACACATTTATGGAGAGTGTGTGAAGACACTCTGATCTGGGCAACAGGAAGCTGAAGCTGGCAGCATGATTGTGCTGTTCCACTACCTAACCGTGCCAGCATCTGTGGTGCTGAACGTCCGCCAGTCCACAAAAACGCACACACACACACACACACACACACTCGCACACTATGCACAAAATTCAACAACACTCTCCCCCATGCATGAGCACATACACACATATATCACATACTTCACTCACAAGGTTATATTGGGTTGTTTACTGTTGTTTACAGTAAGACAATCCCTTCAGTTTAGCATACAATATATCAATTAAACTTACAACTAACTCATCTTCAATTTAATATGAAGCGTCATTTAATCATCCTTATCTTTTGGCTTGTATCATTACTGCATATGTTTTCATGGGCTCAAACGATGTTCACACACACACGTCACACACACACACACACACTCACACACACACAATAATGATAGATACATGATGAGGTGTGGTGTATACACAGGATGGTGATAACATAGCGCTCATATAATAATAAATGCAATGTGATCATCACACACAAGGGTAGATTACTAACGAGAGTTAGGCATTTTCTGAAACAGCATACTGCACATCTCTAGGATACTGAGCGCATCACTGAACTATAAGGAGTCATATGTAGTGCATAATTTCTTTTATCCAAAGCAACTTACAAAAGAGGATAACATTCAACCTGCAACACAATGAAAGAAAAGAGTGCATATCGCTAACATAAAAACTGCACAATTTTAAGTTGAAAGTGAAATAGTGTGATAAAAGTGCATTAAAAAAGAGAGATTAAGTATAAGAGGTTAAGTGCATTTTCAAAATTCAAGCCAGGAGATATTCTTATTTACATTCATGCAGAAGTATGGCATTTCAGACAGTGACAGATTGAGTAAGTAGAACTGCAATGGTTTTCCACTTAAAGGTGAAGTCAGCAATGTTGGATGACACCATGTTTGTTTATGCTTGTCTTCACGTTCAAATTTCTGAGCTGGTGTTTCTGTCTAACACAATTTGCACAACACAATCTGGACGCGGGCAGTTCCAGTATTACAGATGTGATGGAGCATGAGCAAGAGCAGCACTACTTCATAAATATCTTGTATAATTGTTGTTGCTGAATATAGCAAATCCTGAAAAGTGTCACAAGTATTAACATGAAAAAACACACATGACATTTTATTGGCGTTATGTATTGATGTATTATTATGTATTGAATTGTCATGGAATTGACTCGCAGTGGTTGAGGGCCAGACTGCCCCTCACCTTGTCTCCAGGTCATGGACCTAGGGCATTGTAAGAAGACCGATTCTTTGGTTTTGTTTTGATTTGTGTGTTTGATTTAGCATTGTTGTAAGGTTAAAAGCTCGCACTTCCTGGTACTGACCCTGAGGACAAAGATAATAGACAAATAAAAGAAAAAACTCCGCTACTACCAGGTGTTCCTGCTCCCTTTTAATTTTGATATAAACACCGTGACGTTTCAGGTCAATGGATCCTTCGTCAGACGTCAAGGAAGGGTCCATTGACCTGAAATGTCATGGTGTTTTAGTTGCAGTGTCCTCAGAGTTCAGACAGCTAGCTAATCATAAGGAGATATTAACCAAATGTTACAAAAAGTGATAGGCATTTACAAACTGCTCACAGTAACATCACTGACTACACCTTTGCACTAATTTAAATACAAACACAGGTCATACTGCTAAACATGTCTATTCCCACTGTGGGCTTGTGGATGAGGTCAAAAGGTGAGGGAACTCACAGTTTTGCGTTTTCTTGCGGGCCGACCCACTCTGCGTGCAGGAGTGTTTGTCAGACTCGCTTCCTGTGAGGCGTCTTCTTGCTCCGCCTGCCCTGCACTCTGCCAACAGAAACACAAACAGGTCATCTCATTGAGGATGCACCTTACACACACCTCACTCACACACACACACACACACACACACACACACACCACGCTGAGGATGCATCTTATACACACCTCACACACACACACACCTCACTGAGGATGCACCTTATGCACACGTCACACACACACACACACACACACACACACACACACAACCTCACAGTCATCACAGAGAACACTTCAACTCACACACATCTTCCACTGATACACATACCTCACAGAAGATCCACTACCTCACACTGATCACCCAAACATTTCACCTCACACAACTGACATACCTCACATACACCTCACAGACAGTATACTACCTCACACTCCTCACACAAATATCTCACCTCATACAACTGACAAACCTCACATACACTTCACAGAAGATCTACTGCCTCACATTCCTCACACATATGATTCACTTCACACAACCTCACTTACAGTGCACAACGTCACACACACACACACACACAAACAACTTGTCACTTGTCACAAAAATCCTGTGCTCACATCCTCTGTCTGTTCATACACCACAGCCTCCTCCAACTGCTTGCAAGTGTTTGCCAATGGTGACGGAGGACTTGAGACAAACAGAAAACGGATTGCAAATGTTTGCGGGGGTTCATCTATGTTCGTGAATTTCAGTGAACCTGTAATGACACACACACACACATACATACATACATACACACACACACACACACAACTCATCGTACACACTTCACACACACCTTACTAAAGTTCTCACAGAAACAGAAAGATAATAATACATATATATACTGGATATAAAAACTGAAAAAAAAAAACTTTTTTCACCTCACACCATCACGTCATCACACAAACTATTGACCTCAGCACCTCAAGTCTCTTTGGATAGTGCTACTGTATCCACCAAACTCATACACCACATAAACATACCAGAGTCCAAAGTGCAGTCGGACAGTGAGTAAACTTACTCACTCACTTGACAGTGAGTAAACTTACTCACTCGCGACCTTTAGCTATAGTGTGGCGTGTCGGAGCAACTATGTTTGAATTAAGCCATGTTTGCGAACAGAAGCAAAAGACAGAAAGAGCTAATTATTACCTTAGCTTTCATTACCTTCACTATTTTTCATTATGTTTCAGTTAGGGTCAATAACTTTCCACAGCTCAATAGCTTGTCATGTCATACAAACATATGTTAAAAAATATATTTTAATATATTCTGGATATTGTAGCAGTGAAAATTTCTGTTACTAACAAACTACATTTTAACATCAGCCTGTCCTTTCGGCTAATTTTATTTTTGAATTTGGAGACAGTTTTACTCCCCACAGGAAATTTAGGAACAGAAGTTTACAGGAACCTTGTGTCATTTACAACAATAAGACCATACATAGTCAGTGTACAACAATACACCCACACATATAAGCACGTAGAATGGAATGGGGCGGGGGCTAAACAGACCCAAATTTAGATGCAGGGGCCTGAATAGAGACTTGCTGCCTGTGCGGAGATACAGCCTGTTATTAGACAACATCATGGCCTTCAAAGGACCATATAAACGCTATGAATATGTCATAAGTCTATAGCCCTCAACTGACACAAATACACACACACACACACACACACACACACACATAGGCATTAAGTTGAAGCAAGTGTCACAGATACTCACAGAAAATCTCTTATTTCTCTGTCTCCATCGCTCTCTTTCTCTCACTCACACACACACACACACATACACACACACGCACGCACGCACACACACACATACACACACACACAGACACATACAGGCATTAAGTTGAAGCAACTGTCACAGATACTCACAGAAAATCTTTTCCGTCGCCATCACTCTTTCTCTCACTCACACACACACACACACACACACAGGGAATTGACACAAACACACTCACACAATTATGTATACCACAGTTAGCCGGCTCAACTCACACACACTGATTGAACACCATGCGCCACACAAACAGCCCAATGGTGTTCTGCTTCACAGCTGTGATGCGCCTTCTCAACTACTCAGAGACAGTGGAGATGGAGGCAATTTAAAAGATTAACGACAAAGAAAGCCATCCCTCCTCTCTCTCCTGCTCTCTTCGTATCTCTCTTGTCTCTCTTTCTTTCGCTTACGGGTGCTTTTTTTTGGAGGGGGGGGGGGGGGGGTTCATCCCCCATTCTCAAAATCTCCCTCTCTTTCAGTGGCACTCCTCACTCTCTCTGTCTCTAATCAGCCAGCCCTTTGTCTTCCCTTTCTCTCTCTCTCTCTCTCTTTCTCTCTCCGCTCCCTCGGTCATGGTCACAGTGACGCCACAAGTTCTGGGTGTCCTCTTCCTGCTTCCTCCCTGATGGCTTTGAGAATTCCTCCCCACCCTCCCCTGCGCCCCTGGGCAGCCAGCCAATGAGGTTCCAGAACCAGCGCCAGCCGCATAAAGACACTGACATAAGCATTAACATATGCACATCTAATCACTGCCTTGCATTTGTACACGATCACATATGTCTCTACGATCTCTTCTCTCCTTTCTGCCTCACACATGTGTGTGCACATACACACACACACACAAATACATGTGTAAGCCAGTATGCCTGCATTATTGAATACTGCACACACACACACAATCTGCCTCCTTTATATTAACTCTTCAATTCTTCGATGAGGCCACGTTATGTGGCCTTTACTCTACTACAGATATTTTTAAATGCAATTATTTGAAAAACTGCTGTTCTTGGAGATGGAGAGACCCAAAGTCTCGACCGCAAGCCTCCCCCAACCCCCCGCCTCTTCCTCTCTCTGCTTCGTTCACACCTCTCTCGCTCTCTTGCTCTCCTTCAGACATTTCCTCAATCTTTCATTCATTCATTTCAATTTTCCTCTCTTGCCCCTTCTCTTACTCTTTTTTCTCTCTCTTTCTCTCTCTCTCTGTCTCTCCCTCGCTCTCTCATTCACATGCAAATAAGCTTTGTTGGACTGACTGAGCAACACAACAGCCAAGGTGGCGAGTGGGTAGCAGCAGTACGCAGACAGATGGACAAATACATTACAAATAATAGGCAATAAAAGAAGTGAAAACCAAATCCAGTTGAAAAGGTCATTGTGGTGACACACACACACACACACACACACACACACACACACACGCATACACACACAAACACAAACACAGACACACATACACATACATACTCTCCCTCAGGATATGACACAAGAGAGTAGCCTCTCTCTCTCTCTGTTATCTTGCCTGAGTTCTTACTCACAAACACTTTACTTGATAGAGTTATTTTCTGACATCTTTCTCTCTCTCTCTCTCTCCTCCCATCTCCACATTGCCCCCATAACCTTGCGCACTCACAAGGGAGCAGTTTGTCTTGAGAGCGAGACAGGAGAGAGGGGGTATATGAGGTTGCTATGGAGGGTAAAACTGCTTAGCAACTGTCTCCGATCGGAGGCATGATGCTGCTCTGCTGACTAAAGGGTCTGGCCATGGAACAAACATGTGGACGTCACTTCCGTGGCAACCCTCTTAGCAACCGCCCCCCCCTATCCTTTGAGGCTGTGTCTTACCTCAGCTTTGATAATGCGTTGCTGGCCTTCTCCATCTGCCCACACAAACACGTGCAGACGGCAAAGCCTAAGTGGGAGGGAAGTACACAAATGTGTACAAACTCTCTCTCTTTCTCTCTCTCTCTCTTTCGCTGTCTCTCTCTGTCTTGCTCTCTCTTCTCTGTCTCTCTTTCTGAATTAACAAAGGGATGCAATGGCCTCTGCAGTGCTGTTGTCTGCCAAACTGGGAAAGAGCAATGCACACACACCTACACACACACAAATAAATAAATATACAGTTTCAAAACAATGCCTCTTAATAACAAATCTAAATCCAGGAATAAACCAGTTCCTAACTGGGAATGATTACATGTTGATGTTGACATTCGTGTGCATGTACACACCAAGATAAACACACATACACACACTAACAAACACTACACGGTCACAAAGTAGTTTTTAGTCAGAGGAAAACTGTGGTACTAGGTCTTCTTGGCAGGTAGACAACACTTACAGCTCTATTTAGTTACAGATTAATGTATAGGTTATGTGCATTTGTGTGTGTGTGTGTGTGTGTGTGTGTGTGTGTGTGTGTGTGTGTGTGAGCATGTATTCATGTGTACGTGTGTCCATGTGTTTGAACGTTTACTTTGACTCCCTCAGTTGAGTGACATGCCAATGTTGGTCTATATTCATTAGCTTGAAATATAATCCTGTAAAAACAAAGCCAATGGGCCCTACCATACACAACAGACTACACAGTACTGCACACACACACACACAACCCCATACTTTCTGTTAGATGCCCCATACATTTAAACTACAGAGAGACAAAGAAGGCCTCAGGCCCTTTAACTGCCATGTGGTCAAACAGAATGTCTTAAGAAAGCAAGGCCCTGCTGAGACTGCTGGGATATGGGCCTGCAGAAACGGGTATGTGGCACAGCAGTAAGATATATAGCGCTGGGATGGAGAGGATTCTTTGTGCTGTATGAGTCTACTGGAAAAGTGGCAAAGAGGGAAACCAAGACCATGACCAAAACCATGGCAAAGAACTATAGGAGACTATAGCATATACTGTATTATATATATATTGGGGAAAGGTCTTTTTGGGTGGAATGTTCAGTGGAAAATCTTTCAGGCCAACACTTGGCCTCAACAGCACACCCCCTTAAAAAGATTACTCTTCTGCAAAGGATAGTTTTTCCACTTTATCCTCTCTTTACATGGACTGAATTTTAGCTTAGACTTCATAGTTCTTTCAGAGCCAAGATGAGATGTTCACCACATTGTTCAATACTTTATCTGAATCCTCCCAACACAACGGACACAATAACAAGATCATAAACACAGAATTCATCGCTGTAAAAGTGTTGTTATGTTTATATTATGTTTAAAAGTGGGTTTATGTTAGATGTTAACAAAAATGCCCTGATTCATGGGTGTGTGCTGTAAGGGAAAGTGGAAAGTTACAAATTATTTGTGCATTTTGACTAAAATGTCTGTTGGTGAAGAGTTTGGGTGGAGCAGAACACCCACAAAGTTGTGTTGAGAATATATTATACAGACTGGGAGACTGTTTTATTACAAAATTACCATAAAAAAGTTACATTTAATACCGTTTCCAGAGAGAAACCTGGTTGTCTGCTCTTTGCATAAAAGTTTTGACACTTGCATATACAAATTCCCTGTCAGAGCAGGCTCCTTCTTTTCCCTGAGCCAAACAGGTTTGACAAAGAGCACCTATCATCAGATGGTCATGCTGAGCAAGGAACTTTTTTTGAGAGTATAGACTTACCACATCTACAAATCATATTTAATGGGACCCTGGGATTCTGCATCGGGTTAGGTTAGGCTCGGTCAAGTTCTGTGATGTGGAAGGGTGTGGTTGGTAGTGACTTGCGGGGGAAAGGCAGGCTGCTGAGTCAATTTGGGCTGTTGGGTGGAGTGGCGATGGAGGGAGAAAGAGTGAGAGAGAGGGAGAGAATGAAATAGAGATAAAGAGAGAGAAAAAAAAACGGGCTTAGTGAAGCGGCTCAACAACTGACAGGGGTCAGGCCCTGTTTGTGTGTGTGTGTGTGTGTGTGTTTGGGGATGGGGGGGTGGTGAATGTTATTTCAGAGAGCTGAGAATCTAGTGAGATATTCAGAATGGCGACTGTGTTGGTCGCTTTTGCGGTAGCTGCTGTGTCTGGGTCCTGACAGAGCCGTGGTGAAAAGGTTTGGTGAGCCAGTGGAGTATCTGGCACAGACGTCTTACACGAGGATTTTGGTGTGTGCCGCTGGACAGGCTGATTGGTTGGCTGTTGAATCTGCACTATTTCTGTCAGCGGCAAGTTATTTTGGGCTCCTCCTGTTGCCAAGCAACCAGACTACGATCAGCGCCGGGAAAGGAAGTTCCCCCGGTGAAACAGACTCTGTTCCGGCGGCTGTCTCTTTTCACCTCCACCTTCTCCTCCTCCATCCTGTCTTTCTTTCCCTTGCCATCTCATCATCATCCTGTCCTTTCTTACTCCCATGCTTTGGTTAACTCTCTTCATCCGCCATGTTTTCTCAAAGAACATCGCAGCCAGGGTGTTTTTTTTTGTCTTTCTCTCTCAGAGTTTCAGAGTGTCTAGCAATACTAGTGAAATCTGACCAGACGTTGTCAGAAAAGAAAAACACTGGGGAACAGCTAAAGGTTCAAAGAAGAAGTCAAACACAGCTCAAGGCCTCAGCTACCCAGGCTGATACCACACACAAACACATATGCACACATATGCACGCACACACACATACACACATATGCAAACATACACACACACACACACCAACACACACATGCAAAAACACACACACACATGCAAAAATACACACACACATGCACACACTCTTCTAGTAGGAAGCACTATACAAACATCAAGCCAAGCCAAGAAAAAGACCTTAGGCCATTATCACAGAAGTCATTTTAACACCAATTTTCCTTGCATAATAACACTGAATACAAAGCAAAGGAAATGAACTAACCTGGTGTGAAATTATTATTTGTGAATAAGAGGGGCAAGGTGCTGCTGACCATTAAGCTGACCATTATTTCCTGTATATTACAGCATTATACATTTGCAAAAAGCCCACAGATTTGTCTTGCACACCCAAAAAAACTTCTCTCTCAAGAGAAAGGCCTCCATGTCTGTTGACGAGCTGAAGAATTGACAAACTTCTCGCTCCAAAGACAACATAAGCTCCAACTCCAGACACAAACATTCCCAGAGGCCAAATAAACAGAGCGGGCCCCACGGCTGACCGAGAGACAGCTGTTTTTATGATGTGGTTTTTAGAAAATTAGTTTTCAAAAAATGATTTTCTTTGATTTATTTGCGCCACTTTGGCACAGCCGGCAGTGCAGTGACAGGAGTGAGACGTGTTTCAGCTGCACTGAGGCCACTGGGTGACGAAGTGAGATGCAAGTCTTTCCTCTGAACAGCAAGACTGACGTGTGTGTGCAAGTGTGTGTGTGTGTGCGTGTGTGTCTCTCTGTCTGTCTGAGGGAGAGAGAGAGAGAGAGACGGAGAGAGAGAGGAGGGGGGGAGTTGTACAGGTGTGCTTCTGTTAGCTTCTACTGGCTAAGCAATTAACCTGAAATGTGTGGGAGACCAAGAGACGTGACTGAATGTGAGAGAGCAGTGTGCGTGTGTGTGTGTGTGTGTGTCTGTGAGTATGATGAGCAAGTTCTTCAACAAGAAAGCAGCAAAAGTGTTTAAGAGAGTTTTGTATGTGTGTGTGAGACAGAAGAGCTGGATGCAAGAATGTGTAACCTTTAGACGAATGAAGAGCTGTGTAACACTTACCTCTCTGTGTCAAAACTAAATGTGTTGGTCAGATGAGTGTGTGTGTGTGGGGGGGGGGGGGTATTAGAGTCAGACAGACAGAGAGAGAGTGAGAGTCTGAGTAAAAGTGTGTTGTGTGTGTGTGCATTTAAGAGAAAGAAACAGATGCAGAGAAACATATACAGTAGATTGGAGCGTACAAGTGTGTGTGGTGTGCCGTGGTGTGGTGAATGTTGGGAGAGAGGAGGTTCTGACGGCCAACCTGCCGCCCTGACAAGGCCAAAGAAAACATTGTCTGACAACAGCAATAAATACTACACCAGAGGGCAATAAATAACTTCTCACAGAGTTCATGCAGACGTCCACACAAACGCTGCAGGCTAATGACTGGAAATTGCAGAGAAAACAGACCTGGAATCGATGCTTTCGCACAGATCTCAAGAGGCTTTAACCCCCAAGAAGAAATGTTCTGATCTTAGAACATTAACATCAACACACACACACACACACACTTACAGTATACTAATGACAGTCTTATGCACAAAGCCTAAGCTAGGGTTTCCAACATTAGGACTGAAAAATAGATACTCAAAGGCATTTTTTCATTTTATAATTTTATACGCAGTCTCTCTCTCTCTCTCTCTCTCTCAAACACACAGACACACACACACAAAAACAACACACCACCACCACCCACCACATAATTTGTCCAGTCCACAAATAGGTCTAACATGAGTGATCATCTTTAAAAAATCGAGGGAACTTTGCTTAAGAAATAACGACTTGAATTTACTATAAGTTGAATATATTGTAAACTTCTATTAAACTCCAGATGTTAATAATACGTTAATAATAGGTTTAGGGGAAGTGCATGTTTGGTCATCAAGTTACCCTTCATACAAATGCAACATTTTCCCTTGCTTCCCAGTTAGTTACTGCGGGTATACTGTTACAGGTAAGAAGTCCTCCCTCACAAACTAAATGCTCTCCCGATGTCAGCACTAAGCGGAAAGTCACTGATTTACCTTTACAGCCATTCACAGAGAGTTCAGGGCCTGTTGGAACTGTGTGTTGTGAGGGCCCTTGACAGCAAGGATGCAGTTTACGTCTCAATAGTGCGTCAAAACCTCCGGTTTAACAGACAAAAACGCGTCACTAATGCTTGACTTGAGCCATACTTATACATTTCACACTGTTGCTATATTTACCATTATATAGCCTACCATCACCATTACTGTAGCACCGGGGCTGTAGTCTTTTACTGTAAATGCATGTACTGTAAGCTATGCTCAGGACCTACGTTTTCGTTTGCCCTACAATCTACAAATACATCTGAATGCCAGTCCCTACTGACGGAGTACGGAGTTAAGACATCTGGTTTGCCTTGGGCCTCTATGGGAAACATTTGGCTTTTCTTCGGAAACTGTCCATTTTCAACAGAGGAAAATGGCTGCACTAAGGACGGCAAACCTAATTTGATTCGGAACTCCTGACTGTCTTCCTCCGTGCAAGTCTAGAGCAGTGGATTTTGCGGCGGCGTCTGGTCTGTCTTTACAGACCGATCTGTGAGCGGCTCGTTTGCAGACACGTTGCTCCCGCCCCCTCCTCTTTCTCTCTCACACGCATCCATATGCACTACGCACATACACATTTCTGTGCGAGCGAGAAGCAGTACTGTCCTTCACACGCACACGCATACACACACAGAGTCGCAACCATACCACACACACTATCGGGTAGTCAAGGTGGCCATGTTACCGCCTTACCGTTTTTTTCGTTGCTGCGTCACAGTCCAAGTCGGAAGTTTTGAATGCAGGATTGGCAGCCGCTGCGTTGGATGGCATTGTCAATTAAAATGAAGATTTTATTTTTCGTTTGTGGTTCAAATCAAGTTGAAAAGAAAAAAAAGACTAAAGTTGATTTTTGGAAGATCGGATCCTCTTCCGCCTTCAAACCTTCCGATCTCCACTTTCCCTGAAAATAAAAAAGCAAACAAATGGATGATTCCCAGATCCATTAAAACACTCCTTATAAATCAGTGTTACTAAATGGTAAGAAGTAGACTACTTGTGTCAGATTCAATACAATACGTCTAATAACACGCAAGAATTATATTTCATAAGAACTAAAACACTGTGACACAATATTAGTCTATTTTGTCGTTATAATTGCGCATTTCCAGTGTTAATAACGCTGGGTAGTTGACAATTGGACACACTATTCCCGCTGCTAAACCTCCGCGTATCTCACTTGAAATGGATTAGAATGCGACTAAAATGTTTAATCGCTTGAGAAAATTCTTGTATTGACAATCTCCGATAAGTCTCATTTTTGACAAAAGACTTCCAATATCCTAAAGATAACCATTCTGGCAGCAGACAATCATTGTGCACAAGGCTGGACTTTAACATGGCGGTCGTTGAATCTCTGCCAAATTCTATTTTCCACTTTTTCACGGTACTGGATAGAGCAATTTGCAGTGTCAGTGTATTCTTACGTGGAATGAAAAAATATTGTTTGACTGATTCCAAGTCCCGGAGTTTTGTGTCTCATCACAACCCCCCCGCAGGTCAACTTTCGTGCGAATGAAGGTGTGTGAGATAGGTGAATGTCATCCAAATGTCAATTCCGTGTTTTGGGCTTGTCTCAGGTCTAGTGTCTCTGTGAAATGCATCTGAAAAACAAAAGCTGAAAGGCGACGGTCGAAAAGGCGTAAAGAAATTATTTGCATTCAAATGTTCACCCAGATGTGTTCCGTGTAAGTAAAATGAATCAGCCTTCAACACAGGTCTATATTCGATTAGATACGCCAAACACAATGCTTGGGACAAGTTAATTTCAATTATCTTTCATTGGGTGACTAGGAATGGCCAACATCATGTAGAGTTCTGCAGTGGGTCACTACCTCCGAATGATCTCAAGTTTGTGGGTTAAGAGGGGTTAAGGATGTGTGGAACGCGTGAAACAGGTGCCTCTTCAAAGGAGATTAAATTTACGTGCAAAACATTAAGTTATAAAATACATTAAACCGATGACTGTTCAGACCACGAAGGAGAATTGGCAATGATTTGAAATAACGAGATGGTATGACCAACTGAGTTATCTGTGCTTAATATCAGGACAAGGTGGTTTGAAAGGAATTTCAAGTGTCACCATATTTGAAATATTGTCTGGTGACAGACAACAGGTGCTGGTGTAATTAAATGAAAAATGTGTTATTTGATCACTGTGAATCTTCCATACTAGTGCATCTAGATCCTCGCGCGCACGCACACACACACAAACACCCCAGAACTTTCATGTAGATCGTCTAGGCTAATCGTGGACTTCACGGAGGTGAACAGACCCAGATCCTAGCCTGTACGTAGACATGACACACGTTTGAAAAGGTTCTATATTTTATTTAATTTTTAATTGTATGACACATTTTAATGTCAGTGGTCATTGACTACGTTGGCTAGCATGTTCAATATACCATCTATTGAGTTTTGGTGGTCATTTGCGCAGGACAGGTGAGCACACCTCCGCCACATCGACAGAGAGGCAGACATGCATGTAGGTCAGACACCCAGACTGGATTACAACCCAATTTTGGGGACGACAGGCCTCTACCGACGTACTGTCACTGACGTTAAACAGAAAAAAATGCAAAGCTCAGACCATCTCTCTGCGGCCGAATTGATGTCGGCTGCCCGAGACTAGGGCTAGCACGGTCGCATGAAATACCCCGATCATTAGGTAAGATAATCAATGAGTCATTTGGCCTGCATGCTAGCGCACTCCCTGTGTGCATAACATTGGGGAATGGGCTCAGATTATAATCATGGAAAAATACTTATTAAGGGGATGTGAAATCACTCCTCCCCTTTTTTCCTGGACAAAGCAAATTATAGGCTAACTTAAATATTTCGGAAGAAATCACCATGTACATGTGTTTACATGGACGAAAGATGTGTTGTCTATCGACATAAACAGATCATCAATATGTTAATGACATCATTGAAATATTCAGTCTGATAAGTGGAGCGGGGTCTCGCGCCGGCGGCGTCTGCCATCCCTAATAACGTACCGAGACCCAAGTTCTTGTCGCTTCGTTCTCGGTACATCTGTATAGAAGGAAACGACTGAAACCTCTGCTCTTTTTCCGCATTAGCTTGATAATTATCGAAGAAATCCGCACGACGACATGAAACCACACTATTGTGCCATTTATTATATTTTTACTAGCAGAGGTGACTGACTAGCAGAGGCAGACTGTGCGGCAAAGCGCGAGAAAACTCCTCAAGTTCACGCAGCTTTTAAAGCGCACATCTGCGGACGCACTGTAATCCCGGACAGACAACCCACCATTGCATGAATCAACTCACTGTAACGCTGAAGTTTGACACGACTGACAAATGTGTGTAAAGGGCGCGTGTAGGTGTGATTTACCCAACACCGCGCAGTCTTATTTACCCGTTTCGCCAGCCCCAGGCCTGTACCCTCCGGTAGTCGCGCGCTGCCCGGTGTTCCCTCCGCGTCTCTCCCGGTCCACCTCCTCCCTTGCCGGCCTGGCCCGCTCCGGTGTCTCCGCTCTCGTGCGCCGCAGAGGCCGGCAGACCGGAAGAGATTCCGCAGGGTCCTAGACGGAGTTTGGTGTTGGGCTCGTCTTGTCGTGACATCACGGAATCGTCTCCCAAAGTGAATCCCTCCATTCTGGAGTAACTCGAAGCAGTCAAGTGTTTGTATTAATACAGAAAAAAACGTGCATTGCCATATTCATTTTTGAAATATTTGAGACAACTAGAAATATCTCATCACATTTATACTCTTTTTTACTGAACCAATCCTCTGTAGCCTACTGTAATTCTGCAGGTCTGAAATGTGAAAAGTTACTACCGTTACTACCACAGCTATATGTCACTACCACTTCTGCATGTTTTGCACTAGGCCTACACTGTATAGAAGTGGCACACTACAAGAAATAGAATTTTTGTCTGCAAATTGCTCTATCCAGTACCATGAAATAGAATCATAAAGCTAACATAGGCATATCATTGACTTTGGGCATGACAAAAAAATCCCTTATGAACAGATTTCATTTCATTTCAAACCTGGATTTCACCTCTGATATTTTGGCAGGAACATGACCTTTGTGACAGTATAAACAGAAGAAGAATGTAACCACCCGTTTGCATCCTGCTGTGGAGCTGAGGATATACCAGCATGTTATGTATGTTTGGGTGTGTATGTGGTATTGTGGTATTGTGTGCTGCATAACAAATGTGTGTGTGTGTGTGTGAGAGAGAGAGAGAGAGAGAGATTGGGCATATGAAAAACATCCAAACTGATTATGGTAGTTTTTCATGTATCCTGTCTGTTTCCTGTGGATGAAAATATCCTCTTTGATGTGAGTGTTGTGTTCACTGCACACACACACACACACACACATTCCCTCTCTGTGAAAAGGTATGTGCATGCAGACATGACCTGAGTGTGTATATTGTACACACATGTATGTACAGTATGGTACTGTATTGTATATTTTGTGCATGACTTGATGTGTGAGTGAGTATGCATGTATTCATTACGGTAGGTGTGTGTGTGTACATGTATTTCTACAGGTATGCTGGAGGACATGTGTACCTTATGTGATAGTGCATATACTGGTTTGTGAGGGGCGTCTGACCCCTGATAAACCCTATGCGGGTGCTCTGTTGTCGCATGCTTTGAAGTCAGGGGTGTGTGTTTCTCTCTCCTGCAGAGCTGCCAGAGGTGAGAGAGTTTGTGCCGAAGTCCCTCAGGATACAATTACACAACACCAGCAGCACAGCACGCTGCCCATGCACATGCAGTCAGGGAGGTGTGTGTGTGTGTGTGTGTGTGTGTGTGTGCGTGCATGATGCAGTAAACATAAAACACACACTCTTTCCCTTGAGTGGAAGTCCCCTAACTCATCTGATAATCTTAAAAATAAATTTCTTTGTTTACATTTTTCTTTCCTTTTTTAGTGTCAGAAAATGGACCATGAACACAGGCAAATAGACTAGTTATAGCACAATTACACTAATACACAAAATATTTACCCTATTCATGAGAACATTACAAGAGAAATCATCTTAAAGAATGAATAGCTAGACAGGCAGGTGAAGGTGCCCGTGTCATTCACAGTGGGTTTCATAGGACAAAGGAAGCTGTGTGTGTATATGTGTGTAAATCAAGTATAGATTTAATCTATCCATAGGCCTACATGCTCCAGTAAAAGTTATCTGTTTGCTAGAGGGGTTTGGTTTGGTTGTGCAAGAGATAAAATAGACTAACGATAGAATGACGAAAAAGACAATGGATGCCTGAACAATGAATTCGTGTGCAGGGAAGGAAATGACCTTGAATGTTCACAAGTGTCCAAAGTGTGTAAATTCACGTCTTTGCAGCACACACACACAGTGGAGCCGGAGTTGCATTTACGTTCAAATGGGCTATCAGTGAGCGGATAGTGCTTTACGCATACTGCACTAACCGTATAAAGAGGAGTTCCAGCATTAACATACCCAGATTCCCAACCTATAATACGTCGAGACAAACCCGGCCTGATTCGCCCCCCGTCTTATTAAAATTCATCCCACGTCGCGACGGGCTCACCTTGGCTGTCGGCCAGCTCTGGCTCACAATCACCCGGCGCGTTCTAGTTCGTAGGTCCGCACGTGTCTGGATCGTTCTATTGCTGATACTGCCACGCGCGGGCTCCATCGCCAAACTAGTGTTATATACGGGGTATCTTAACTAACAGCGCCAAATATTTTAATATGGCTAAGAGGTTGTGGAACATTACGATGTACGTAGTCTATTTTCATTCTCATAGACCTAATGCGGTAATTATCATAATTCACAGATCAGGCTACAGACAGATAAAGCTATATACTATAGATGCTCAACTCAATTTAATTTTAAGCAATACCTACATGGGCTAAAGTACAAGCACAAGCCTATATTTCTATTTAGTAAATTCTTCTTATGGGCCCAAGTAATCATCAGCCAAATCTTTCTACTGTTTACCGTCTTTTCTAGAGTCAGTGAGTAGTCTGTCAAGCGTGGCGTGGTTTGAACTGGCAAAACAATCATTTGTCATACAGTACTTCATGTTGCGGACTTACAACGAGCGAGCTAGCAAAAAGTACATTTTAGTCACCATTGAAGAGCCACGTCAGTGTGTAACTATGGCAACTGAAAGACATCACAGGTAGTGGGAGGCAAGGTGCACGTAGTCCTACCCAAGCCCTCGAAGCCTACTATGGAAATGTGTATGTTGCACTATTCAGTTTTCCACTCGTGTCGGTGGAAGCACCGAGCTGCAGAGGACGCCTGCCCGGAGCTACTAGTGTGGGTTCAAGATACAACAGCCGAGAAAAAAGTAGCCTACAATGAAGTTACATCATGAGATGGAACTAACTAATCTAATGAGATGGAGTAGGCAGTGAGCAGTTACCTTTATGCATTCAGCAGATGCTTTTATTCAAAGCGACTTACATTTGCCAACTATCAATTTGTTCAAGGCTCCCTTAGAGCCCTAGAGCAGCATAGGGTTAGCCACTACGCCACCACCGTCCCAGTGTGAACATGAAAACACTGCATTGCCACATAATGTTCTTTTAAAATATGGTTTATTTCATCTGCACAGATCAACATTCAGTTATCATGACAGAAAAAAATATCCTGCAGAACCCCGGTAAAAAGCTCTCTGGTGTCTGACACAGGATGCAGATCTTTGAGAGGCCCAGTAAGCTAAGGACCCCTGGCTCAGGTTCCCTGACTCTGGCCCCAGAGCTAGAAAGACACAGTACTTCGGCGGCACCCTCAGGACACCTGATTGATGTATACAAAAGAAGCAAATGGTTTCCAGCACCACCCACTCCAACATCCCAGTGACATCACTCTTAGTCCACCAACACACTCCACCCCAACCCACACAAAAAAAAACATGCATTTCGAAGACAAAATACAAGGAACGCCTGTAGCACAAGTAGCTCTGTCCTTCTCCCGTAAGCAACCCTAGGGGAGGACAGGGTGGAGTGGGTGGGTGTAGAGCGCGGCTGGGGGCCATTTGGATTGGGTGGGGGTGATTCTGTGGCACATGTAATGGAACAGGAAGTGAGGTCATGTTTTGGCGTGCATTAAGGGTGACGTACGGTAGCATAGGTGTGGAGAGATCATCTGAAAACACACTGCAGCATTGCTGAAAGACTACACTATCAAAATCGTAAAATGAACATATAATTTTGGCACAATTATATTCATGACCTTTTCTGTTACAGTAGGTATTATAAGTGATTTTTAAACACAATGTATATTACTGAAAGAACAGAACCCACCAACTCTTAGGTCTTAGAAACTTTTCAAGCTGCCTCACTAGTGTGATTTTACAGTCCAGCGGTCCACACAGACACCCCCTCTCTCTCTCACTTACACATACACACACACACACACACACACACACACTCACTCACTCTCTTTCTCACTCACTCACTCACTCTCTCTCACACACACACACACACTGCATCACACAGCAGGTCAGATATTTAAATGTGCATGTGGCAGATAATCAGCTAAAAAACAGTGCTTTCACAAAATGAAAAAAAAAAAATCCTCCACACACTGAACACAAAAGTTTAGTACCTACAACAAATCACTATAAGTAAATAATCTGTCTTTAATATACACAAAAACTCGTCTGGTTGACCCAGAGATACAGCATTGATTGATTCAGTCTGACTTAAAATCATCATGTGATCATGTGAGCCAACAGTAGGGGGATCAGGGGGTATTTCAAGTTCGTAGGTCAGTGACAAACCTGGATAAATGAACAGAGAACAAGTAGTAAACGCTCCTAAAAAAGCACTATGGCTTTGTTTTGCTGAGAGAATGAAGCCATAAGGCCCTTTCATCTGGAGGATTTTCTTTACAATATACTGGTTCTCAGATTTAACTTATCAAAGTGAGTTACAGAACCACAAGCTTGGACTACCCTCCAGCTCTCTACATAAACATTTACATTAATGTGCCAAACTAGGAAAATAAATAAGCATCCATCGAGGCAATAAATAAACAAACAACACACCATACTGGTTGAGATCTGTCTGTCACAGGCCAGACATACAGCAATAAATATTCTCTACAAACAAGCCCCACCCCCTTTCTGACAATGCCTGTTAACTAAACCATTCTTAAACCAATCGTCTGCCACGTCCTTGCTCACATAATTCCACACATCTATTTGGTACACTTCTGACCGTCATCTACTTTCTCTTTCTTTTCGTTCATCATCCTCTTGCTTTCTGTCACTTTCTCGTCATTTCTTCAATCCCATTCTCTGTGTATCCTCCACAGGAGGTGGAGCTTTAGCACCGTCGATCAGTCAAAATAGGCAGGGTCACCATTCAGCTGTCTTTGGGTTGCCTCTCTCCCACTGTATCTTCACTTCATCCTCCCAGACCTTCCCCTCCCACGAGCTAAAGCTTCAATCAATTCAAGCGCAAAAACTCAAATCAATTCCTAATCTTAAAAACAAAAATAAAATAAAATAAAAATAAAAACTAACAAACAATAACACAGCAGTCAAGCACAGAACCAGGGAAACACAACACTACCCTCCTCAAAGGAGAGAAACAGAATAAATGCAATCTCTAAACCACCTCATCAGCTGGTGGCAAAAGCCATTACAGTTATCCTGATATGGCATAATTTTTTGTTGTTTGTGTTTGTCAGTGTTATTTCAAGTTTTTCTTGGCATTTTAAAGGATGCGCTGTTTGGTTCTGTCCCGGTATTCTGATGACAGCAGTGGTTGCAAGTTGTGCCTCTCGTTGGGGGAGTTGAGTCTACAAAGAGACCATTTGTTTCTGTCCAGTTGCCTTTCCTGCAGATCAACATGACAAAACATCCTTTCAGTCCTTTTCAAATGAGAATCATAATTGACCTAACACATTGAACACGAACACACAGACCTGCACCCTTATCCCAATAGAGGTAGCATTTACACACACACACAAACACAAACACTCAACATATTGCACATAACATCACTAGGTACAACTCTCGCTACTACCGCACTATTAATTTATTTATCTACATGAGACACATCTGTCTCTTGACAGACAGATAGCTGTATCAGTAGCATGATCAAAAATTATCAATGCAAAATGTTTTAAATGTTCAGTCTTAGCTGAAATCTCTGGGGTTTTTTTTCTCTGTTTAACCCAGGCCAAAAACTGTGATGGAGTTAAAGGTGCAGTCAGTGATGCTATGAAGTTTGTAAACAAATAACACTTTCTATAACGTAAAAATCATATCTCCTAATGATCCACCTCCACCTCCTGCGTCACCATTAAAAAAAAAAAAAAGGGTATTTTTTTTTTTACAATATCCAGGCTCCAAAACTGAAAACAAACAAACAGCGTGTAGCCTGCCCCTCCCAAAACAATAACACAGAGTTTCTCCAGGAGGACTGAAGAAAGGGGTGAGCCACATCTCTGGCATCTCTCTTTTATTCGGTCCTCGGATCAAATATAATGGGGGCTTTGTTGGACAAATTGGACGTCTGTTAAAAAGTGTAAACATTTAATTTAACCTGCCACAGTTACCGCATTCATCTTTAATTTAACCTGCCACAGTTACTGTATTCATCTATGGATACACATGTTGCTCTGGGTTCTATTAAACATGTCTGACCACCCCAGGCTGCTGTGAAAGGTCTTGCTGTGCCATGACTGATTAAGAATGTCTGTCTACAGCAACTCTGCCAAGAATCTCATGCCTAGACCGCCTACATGGCATGGAGCTGATCAGACACTGGGAAACACCAGGTGAAGAGAAGGATGCAAAAGGGGGAACGAAGGAGGGAAGAAAATAAAAGGAAAAAAAAAAAAAGAATAAAATAGTGAAACCTCTGGATAATGAGCCGTGTACATCAGAGCATGGGGACCATAAAGCGGGCAGCTGCTCTGTCTGGGACCCTTTTCTGAGTGGAGAGGAAGCAGTTAAAAAAAAAAAACACCCATAAAGCCCCGGCACTTGGGCCATGTGGAGCTCGGAGACGCCTCGCCCAATAAACAGCTCCCTCATTAATGCTAACGAGTCATTAACCATTAACGAGGTCGAGAGCAGAGCGGACACACGCCAGACGCACTCGCCCGGCACTGTAAATGTGGCAAACGAGGTTGCGCAGGTAGGCTTCAGGCTAAGTCAGGTAGCTAGCTCATGCATCACAAGCTAAGTTAAGTCATATATAAACACACTGATGACATTATCGGCACGCACACACAGTTGACTACCTGTAAATGGTCAATCAAACTGGACATTTATCTGGTCACTGCAAACCTGCTGGTCAATTCATATGGTTGGGATTGCTAAGAGTTGGTACAGTTGCTAAGAGCTGGGTGCTAAGGGATGAAGTTAGTAAGTTTCTGGCTGTGTATAGTTGAGTTCAGTGTGGCCTGCATGGTTGCGTGATTGTTTTCCGTAGGGCCTACATGTTTGTGTGCATGGTGGAGTTTGGTAGGGCCTAAATGGTTGTGCGGAGTTCAGTCGGGCCAGCATGGTTGCTTGATTATTCAGTAGGGCCTGAACCTATGCATCTGTAACAATAATCTGAGGACAGAGGCTCAATGGTTCATGGCTAACAATATATTTGACTGTGTTGAATATGAAGTTATGACACACTGACATCTAAGTTTGACTGGTTTTGCTTATATAGCTCACATATGGGCTGTGTGTAAGTGAGAGACTGCATATTTTGTGTGTGTGTTTGTGTGTCCATGTGTGCATGTGTGTCAGAGTTAGTGTGTGTGTGTTTGTGTGTGTCTGTATGTGTCAGTGTCAACTCTCACCTCTGTCTCTTCCATTCTGGAACCTCTCGTCTTCCTCTTCTGCTCCATCGTCTACTGAAACACCGAAAAAGATGAGGAGAGAGACACAGTGGAAAACACAAAGAGATAAATAGAGAGGGATGGAGAAAGAGAGAGACAGAGAGAGAGAGAGGGCGACGAGCGAGAAAGGAAAAGATACAGCAAGAGACAAGAGCAATTGCTTAGTGATTCTAAAAGTTACCATAGCACTAGCAAGAGACAGAGTGAGAGCTTAGTGATTCAAAATGTTACCATAATACTAGTGTGAGAAATACATAAATATCCATACATACATACAACTTTGCAAAACCTTGAGCCATGTCTCATTGTCTCAATGCCTCATCAGCACAGCCATTTCACATCTTCTACATTAGCAAGTCGATAAGATATTTTCATATGTACATCTTCAAACATTTTTTAAACTAGGCATCTCTGTGTGTTATGCTTGTGTGGCCTACCAGAATGCAGCTCCTTGACCAGTGATGACATGGTGTTGGTTATTGAGTCAGCCGCTACCAGAAGATCATTCCGGAGGTTTCTACGGGCACCTGAGGCCAAGATTAACAGATGTTGTTAGAATACATTGTTATATTGTTATATTAAATTGTTAGATTACAGCTACCTGCCTCTGTGGGCAGATACTATATGTGTGTGTGTGTGTGTATGTTGACCACTGAATGCTGCTTTGTTTGGCTGACTGTATGTTTACATACAGCATCTCTGTTTATGTTTGCATGTTGCCCACCCTGAGCGAAAGCTTCCTGGACGTCTCCGCCGACCCCTGTCAGCGAATCCTGGGGCTGGTGTGTAGGGGTGGAGCCTGTGGAGCGGACAGGCATAGGGATTGGTCGACTCGCGCCATGACTTGGCGATGTCTGTGGTGAGCCTGCAGCCTGAGCCTGATAGACGAACAGATAGACACACACACACACACACACACACACACACACACACACACACACGTTAGTGTATTGACCTAGACATTTCAAATAGCACCTCTGTAGACTGAGCACAAAGTTTGTACACACAAGACTAGCACTGACAAAGCAACTGCACTAATCCAACCACATTCCATTTGGTTTAACAGACAGCACTATCTGTCTGTCTCCTGCCAATACTTAAGTCCATCAGTCAGAGAGGCAGACAATGGGCTACATATGTGCTTTGGTTACACACTGAGATGGAAACATATGCTGATAAGATTTGTTTGGTGACAATGAAAGAACCATGAAGAAGACATCCTTACAGAGACCCTTGATGTGTGCCGTACTTACTGTCTATATGCCTCAATTGAAATGCACACATATTTACTGAACATGTATATGTGCACACATGCAGGAAACACACACACACAGGCATACACACACACACACACACACACGCACGCGCGCGCACACACACACACACACACACACACACACACACACACAGGCATACATACACACACACACGCACGCACGCGCACACACACACACACACACACACACACACACACACACACACACACACACACACCACAGGCATACATACACACACACACGCACGCACGCGCGCACACACACACCACACACACACACCACACACACACACACCACACACACACACACACACAAGTAAGTGATTATTACCACACAAAAACTGTTACATCCACAGAGACCTGAACAAGTCACTTCACATGCACAGTTTAACTCGTTCACACAACTCGCGCACACACACACACACACACACTTTGCATACTAACACTTACAGCCTGTTTCTGTTCCTCATCCTGCAAGAGTGAGCAGAGAGGCCAGAAAAACGAACAGATGCATCAGAGAGACAGACAGTGAGAAACGACTGTTTAAGTGAGAAATAAATAACTAGAAATGCAAATTAGAACGTGAGAATATCTTCTGGTATGACATTGCATCTTGAAAAAAAACCATAGTACTAAAATAAATATAACAGGTACAAGTTAGAAATGAAAGAAAAAAGGTTTTTAAAAAATCAAAGAAAAAAGGATAGAGGCAGAAAGAAAAGAGAGACTGAATTCCAGTGCCACCCTCCCACTGGCTGATTCATTGAGGGATCAGGCTCTAGGGGTCAGGGAGGGCATTTGGATTCATATAGTGAGGAAGTGAATGAGGAGTGAAAGGGAATAAGCAACTGCTGCCACCTTATGGATGATACTGGACACACATTATGTCAGGCACTGGCTATGTGTGTGAGTGTGTGTGTGTGTGTGTTAGTGTGCATGCGTGTGCGTGTGCGCATGGATGTTTATTGTCTATTGTCAGTGACCGGTTATGTGGTTATGTATAGTGTGTGTGCTTGTTTGTTTGTTGATGTTTGTCTGTGTTGTGTGAGTGTGTGTCTTACCTTTAGCAGTTTCATGAGTCCCTCTAACTGCACCATCAGTTCTCTCCGGCTCTCCTGCAGGGCTGACATCCTCTGTTCCAGTTCATCTTTTCTTTGCCTGTAACACATGCGCGCCCACAAACACACACGCGCACGCATGCGCACACACCCACACACACACACACACACCATAAAAAAGACTGTTCAGGCTGACAAAACTCTCATAAATCGGAAAATTGGATTTTTAAAAGGAAGTCAAATAAACTAGAGTGTGAAAAGGTCCAGTTCTGAATTATGAACCATTGGCAGCGTTCTCATTATGAAGGTCCCACTCTATTTGAACACTACAGCAGTTTTACTGCAGTGTCATTGGTCTGCCTGGGCCTGCTGCAGTGAAGCCTGGGGCTAGGGTACAGATACATCCCAGTGAGGAGTGTACCTGAGCAGCCGCAGCTCGGCGAGTAAGGTGGGATTCTGTTGGGCCTTCTCTGGGGTGGGCTGGGAAGCCTGTTCATGCTCCAAGCGCAAGCGCTGGATCTCCTGCAGAATCTCCCTGAAGACACAGACATTCACATATTATAGCACTCTAACATGTCTCACTAAGGCACACACACACACACACACACACACACACACACACACACACACACACAAAGATGCTTACCGGTTCTTGTTCTCCAGTTCCGCAATTAGCTGCCTTTGCTGTCTATTCGTATCAAAGTTGAAGTCTCCTGGAGGCCTCTGTAAACACACACACACAAAACACACACAGGCACACAACCAGCTCAAATGAAAAGCAGACACAACAAATGTGTGCAGCAATGATATTTTAAATGGTGTGTATGAATGAGTTTTGTCATGTGTGTGTGCATGAGAGAGGGAGAGAATGTTACTAACTGCTGGGTTTCCTGATTCTGCGGCTAGACGTGCCGCATAGCGGGCAATCAGTTTGTGCTCCTCATCAAGTCGACTGGGGCTGTCCAGAGCACTGCACACACACACACACACACACACACACACACACAGAATCAGTAAACCCTCACAATTCTGTCTCTCTCCCCTGCTGTGACTTTCCCCAGAGCTTTACAAATCCACTGGACTGAACTACACTGCTGGACACACAGCTGTCCGTCCCCCATCTTTACCGCATTATGTCTGGAGAAGGCAGAGAGCCGCCCAGCGTTACACATACATACACACACGCCCGCACACGCCCACACACACACACACACACACACACACACACACACACACACAATCACACAAAGAAAAATAGCTATAGTGATAACAAAAGCTGTGATGAACACAACATATAAACCCCAAGCTATTTTGAGAACATTACAAAGCTGACTGTCCTCATCGCTGGTCAGTGTGGACACAGATGTCTATATAGTTATCATTGCTTGTGTGAGTGACCTGTAAGACTCTCTTCCTATTCATTTTTCAGCACGCTCACACACACGCACACACACAGACGCACACACGCACACAAACACACACCACTCTCTCCATCCTGTCTCTTCCTATCCTGTTTTGGTTGGTGCCTCTCGCTCTCTCACCGTGGGCTGTTCTGCAGGCGGTTGACGTAGGCAGCGATGAGAGCATGCTCCTCATTCATTCGCTGTGCCGCAGCCAGACCTTGCACTCTGCTGCTCTCAGGCCAGTTGTTTACAAAAATACATGTAGACACACACACACACACACACACACACACACAAACAAACAAACACAAACCGATGCCCAAATTCCACATTCCAATATACAAACATGACCGCACACACACACACACACACACACTCACACACATCGAAGCCCAAATTCCACATTCCAATATACACACATGACCAGACACACACACACACACCGAAGCCCAAATTCCACATTCCAATATACACACATAACCAGACACACACACACACACACACAACATAGACATATGGACATAAATGAACATCCAGACAGATAAACAATCACATAAACATACACAGACACACATAAACACACACACACACACACACAGGGATACAATCACACAAACACAAAGGGGAGACACAGAGTAGATGTCAGTTTGATGAAATGAATCCGGGCATTAAGCTGCAGGGCATGTATTAAGCGCTCAGGACCAGAGGGCTTGGATGCTCCAGTGGAGACTGGAGAGATAATTGATTATTTGCCTTATTTGAGCCAATTAAATCCATTTGGACAGTGGAGAGATGCCACTAAGGGGCCGAAGACCTTTGGGGGAACAGGTGCCCTCATGTGGTGGAGCACACACACTGCAGCTTAACGCATTCACAGCACAAGAAACACATCGTAAATAGGATGACAAGGTGTGACCACACTCTAATAATGATGAAACACACAATGGAAAGTTGGCATCAGGGTAGTAGCCTAGGGCAAATAATATCCACCCACACACACACACCTAATACTAATGCTGACACACACAAACACATACTGGAGAACACACATACTCACTCTCTCTGTCTCTCTCACACACACACACACGCTCCCATGCATGCAAACACACACACACACAGAAACCCACATGCACGCACGCATGTACACACACACACAATCTGGCGAATGAAACACACTCCTAAAACTGGTACCACTCTTCCTCATCCTCTCATTCTCTCACATACATTCCTAACCACACATACTGAGTCAAACTCCTCTGACAAGCCCCTGTCTGCTGCACTCATGTGAATGCACTAATGGTTATCCCACTTCCCCTTCCCGTTCATCCTCACTTTTCCTCTCTCTTTTCTCTTCCTCCCCCTCTCCTCAAACATAAACACTCCCAATGTCATCGGGTTTAACAGTGTTTAATCAATAACTAGGATTAATCAATAACTCTGACTAGCTTGCCAGCTGTGAGTGTTTTTTTCTCTCCCCTTCCTTTGTTCTCTTTTCTATTTCCTGTTCTATTTCCAATTCTATTGCCTTGTGTTCAGGGACCATCTTTCCAGCTTTGTTTTGTCTTCAGCAATTGTTTAGACTCTTCAGGGTCAGAGTTGAAAGGTGAGAAGGTCATGGGGTGTCTCACCTCTTGGTGGGGGTGGGAGCTCCGGAGGAGAACATGGCCGTGTCGTTTATGTTGGAGGGAGGCGGGGCACGTGGGGGGCTGCGGTGAAAAGAGACGTGTGACTAAACACACACAGTATAAACGTAAATACACACAGCACACACACACACACACACACACACAAACACGCATGCCTAAAAAACACACATTCTTTCATGGCATTTCATAACATGGAGGTAAAAAGATCCTATACAGGACACACACACACACACACACACACACACACACACAAAAACTGTTAACCCAATGCAGTGCATCATTTCCACAAAACCAGTACTCAAAATAGATAAATCTGTGTATACAGCAACACATTCTTATGACAGACAGCGCTGTTAACCACTGACATTCTTTCTGTCTTACCATTTTCCCCTCAAAGACATCATTTACACACACACACACACACACACACACACACACACAACACACACTGGTGCTAGACTGGCTGTCAGTGTGTGCATCTGAGCAAGCACTCATGCAGGATTGAGAGCCTGAGCAAACACAGACTGGACAAAGATCACCAGCGCAGAGAGAGTGAGTGAGAGTGGAGAAAGAGAGAGAGAGAGAGAGAGAGAGAGAGAGAGAGACGCTAAAAGTGAGAGAGAAATGTTTTCACACTTGAATACGGAGAAAGATGAAGGAATGAGACAGCAATGGAGAACAAGGGAGAGAGAAAGAGAGAGAGTAGAGAGAAAGAGAGAATAGCACTGATATTTACAGAAGTGAAAGAGGGAATAAGGGGGTATGAGCGAGAGAGGTGCAGTCCAACACAGTGCGACAGAAACAGGATTAGGGACAGTGGAGATCGAAGAAAGAAAGAAAGAAAGAAAGAAAGAAAGAATGAAAGAATGAAAGAAAGACAGAAGAAAGAAAGAGAGAAAGAGACAGACAGGCAGACAGAAGGACAGACAAAAAGTGACAATAAAGTAGCTAGCAGAAAAGAGTGAAAAGAACAAGCAGGGAGAAAGTGGGAAACGCTCACCTTTCTACGGAGCACATGCAACTTGAAACAGAAAAACAGTTCACTCTCTCTGTCTGCAAACTGTGTGTGTGTGTGTGTGTGTGTGTGAGAGGGGAAGTGGGAGTGTGTGTGTGTGTATGTATGTGTGTGTGTGTGAGCACTGCTGGCAGGCTCACGCTCTACTGAATTGGCATCTAATAAGCCCTGCGCTCTACATCATCATGGTCTCTACGGAAACCAGGAAGTCACATGATTAGGGGGAACCAATCGGATGGCATCTCAGCCAGTGGTTTGACCCAGACAACATGGCCTCTGAGAGATAGGAATGAGAGAGAGCAAGAGGTTTTGCATATGACAGACTGGGACACTCCATGTTTAATAAGGATAGCAGGTTAGTTTTTTGAGTGTTTAACTGATGTTCATATGTAGAGAGTTGATTTATCTATAATTTGTTTGTGTGTGTGTGAGAGAGAGAGCCTACATTATGTACATGTATGGTCTACTTACTCCCTCTTACCCTTTCTCACTCTCTCTCATACATACAGACAGAGACACACACACAGACACACACACACACACACTTACACAAGGTTAGAGAGGTCGAGTGGTCTCTCTGGGTGCTCAGGGAAGATGGGGTGGGCAGGCTCTCGGCTGGGCACACATCCCAGGGACTTACTGATGGCCTGACCAAACTTCTTCACTGGAGATTTCTACCACACAGAGACAGAAAGACAAGAAACTTAGCGAGGCACAGATTCCCAGATACACACACAAAGACATACACACACACACACACACCTCCAAACACACACTTCACTTTAAAAAAATGAATACTCAATACACCACTGCCCTCTAAATTTCAAAGGCTTGCATGGCCTGTGGACCCCTGAACTGCACAAAACACAGCGTAAGTGTACACACACACACACACACACACCTGACTTTCAAAAAATGTATGCTCAACACACCACTGCCCTCTAGAGTCCAAAGGCTTCCATGGCCTGCAGACCCCTGAAGCGCACAAAATACAGTGCGAGCACACACACGCACACACACACACACACACAAACACACGCACACACACACACACACACACACACACACACATATCACACACACACACACACAAAACCAGCCTTCAACACTAAATAACACATAAGAAGCTTCATTGGTCAAGAATAATGTTCTGTATCTAACTGTCAAACATTCATAGTTTGTTTTATCATATTATGGGTATATTAGCAAGAAACATATTTTTGCTTGATAAATGACAGACAACAGTGAGGTGGCGTGCATGGAACTGTTGAGGAGAAACAAAGCATTGTGATTGGTCAGTCTCGGTGTAGTCACACCCACCCAGGAGGAGTGTTCCTTCATCTGGTGCTGGTTGCTGTGGGAACGGTTGGCATTGCCACGCCAGAAGCACTCCTGGCACAGCTGGTAGTTGTGGCACTGCTGGCAACAGTAACGGAAGCCCATCATGCTGTCAGCGCCACAGTATGAACATGGCACAGGGTGGAAGACTGTAGACCACACACACACACACACACAGTTTAAAACACAGCTCACGTCAAAAATGTATTGTGTGTGTTCTCACTGTGTGGCATGTGCATGGTGTATATACCTTACATGTATGTAAGTACATCAGGAAATGTGTCTGACAGCTGCATCTCTACAGTGTCTAATGTATATACAAGCATAGATGTATAGAGATTTTTCTGTGTTCGTATGTATATACCATATTGTATACACCATACCATTTTTTGTGTTCGTCTGTATATACCATAATTTCCCAATTATTATTCGAGGTTAATACATGGATTTTGCAAAATGTCTTCATTTATGAGGTTAATACATGTCTAAGGGCTGTATACAGGATTGCATTTATTTCATCATTCTACTTGATCTGATCTGATTGTGATTCAATAGGTAATGTTTAGTAAACTGAGGTTAATACATGGGTGAGATTAACACAAGGGTGTGGTCAATATATGGTTTTGTTTTTTTTAGTTTGCATAAAACACTGACCTGAGTTTTATACATGGTGCGGCTTATATTCAGGAAATTACTGTATGTGCTGTATGTATGTGTGTGAGTGTGTATGCGTGCGTGTGTGTGTGTGTGTGTGTATGTGTGCGTTACGTACCGTTCTCCACATTGGCGAGGCGATGCATTAGTGGCAGCCACACAAGGCAATGAGGGGGCGGGTCGGCCAACATCGTGTCGAGGAACATGTTCAACATGATCTTTTTCTGCATACAGAACAATAACATTGCTCAGATACAATCCCCTCCAATCCATACCCATCCAATCAAAGAGGGTAAGAGCGGAGCGAGGGGCACAAACGTTCATTAAGTTCCGTGTTCTATTTAAGGGGGAGGGGGGAAAATCTCCCTTTATGCAGACCAGAGTAAAGCCCTCATACGCTGATACAGAAGATCATTGAAAAGTTTATATTGTGATGTTATGTGACATTCTCACTTATGCAGACCGGAACTATTCACGCTTGCTCCCATTGTTTTATCTTGGTCAGTATTTAATGACCTTTGATATAGTGACACAATGGAACTCCAAGAGTCAGTGAAAGCATGCTCTCGCCAGCTTGGTAGGTTTTAACTATGGTAGGTGAGGTTTGCCTGGCAGTGTTAGTTCACTAGGGGCATTTTGCATTTTGCACTAGGTGCATGTCTTATATACTGGGGTGGAGGGGTGACAGGCCCATTGGTTTGGGAATGCTGGGGCCATTGGTTGGACTCTGGATTGTGTCTGGGCAGTATGGTCTTTGAGTATAGTTTGGGCTTTGAGCAGTGTTTAGGACTGAGCGGTGTTTGGGATTTGAGTTAATTCTGGGGATGCCAGGGCATGGTTGGCATGAGGGTGTGGTTTAGGGACGCTAGAGCGTGGGTGGGAATTTGGGAAAGTCTTGGGTGTGGCTGGGTGAAAGGGTGTGGGTGGTGCTGAAGGGTTAATGGGTTAGGTGTGTGGTGAGGGTTCTTGCCTACCTGCTGGGAGAAACAGGCACGGGCGTGGTGGTCATGGTAACCAAAGGACGGCCCCTCAAAGACAGCAGTGGGCAGCTTGAGGACCTCCTGCAGGAAGTGGTCAAACTTGGCCACAGTCATCGCCCCGTGCGTGTCCGAGATCTGAGAGAATATATCTTGATAGAGGATAAGGGTGGGTTGCAGTTAAAAAAAGTGAAAACGGAAAGAGGGAATACAAAAGAGGAAAAAGGAAGGACAAAGGGCAAAAAAAGACCAAAAACTGCAAAGTTATTAACACACCCACACTCTATGACTCACTTTCACCCTACGAGCAGCTTGATCCCCAAACAGCTGCTGTGTGGACAAATCTAAGGCACCCATTGTCGAATGTGTTGCTTTGCTATGTGGCCTCTGAAGGACACATAGAGTGCACAGTGTCAGACTACCTGCGCTGACTGAGTGATGCAGACACAAACAGTGGCTGTATGTGGCCTCTGAAGGACACATAGAGTGCACAGTGTCAGACTACCTGCGCTGACTGAGTGATGCAGACACAAACAGTGGCTGTATGTGGCCTTTGAAGGATGCAGAGAGTGTCCAGTGTCAGATTACCTGTGGCATCTAACTGGTGCAAACCAAAGAGAGGCCCTAACGGAGGACGGACTGCCTGAGCACTAAAGAGGCCAGGTTGCGTCAGCATTGCCTCCAGGGCCAGAGCCAGGCCTATGAGCAGGGCCACCACTCAATAAAAAAGAAACATCACTGCACGACAAACGCCACTGCACTGACCTCTCTGACACACAACAGTGACATGCATTAACAGTTTTGTGTGAGCGCCCATGCATATGTGGAGGTCACGCCTCGCCTTTCACTGAGGGACAAGAAAGGAAAGAAGGAAACACGCCAAGAGCAAATGTACACATTAATGTCAGAAAGGAAGAGGGATAGAAATCTATTATACACACAGTCAGGTTTATTACATCACATTTGTTTTATTATCGTCAGCAACAACCTGCGCAGACTGCTGAAAGGCAGTGACATACGTTAGGTGTGTGTGTGTGTTTGTTTACATGCACTAAGAGAAAATAGAATTTTTCCCTTAGTCTGGCTAAAATTGAACTTTTAAAATGCATGTATACACTTTAGTCTGACTGAAATCGAACTGAACTGGCGTACTCAAAATTAAGCTAAGACACCCAGATAATCCGATTGGAATCACATTTCTCGCAGCAGGCAGGCAGCAGCTAAGATCGGCCTGACACCAAATGTCCATGTGCTGAGTGAGTGAGTGAGAGAGAGAGATACAGACATGAGAGAGAGAGAGAGAGAGAGAGACACACACACACCACACACACAGACAGAGAGAGAGAGAGAGAGAGAGAGAGAGAGAGAAAGACAGAGACAGAGACACACACACAGATGAGCAAAAGAGAGTGAGAGAGAGAGAGAGAGAGAAAGAGAGAGGGAGGGAGACAGAGACACACACACACACACAGATGAGAGAAGGAGAGAGAGGGGGGGAAGACACACACAGATGAGAGAGAGAGAGATTGAGACAAAGAGAGACAGAGAAAGACTGAGGGAGGGAGAGAGACAAAGAGAGATGATACAGAGAAAGACACACACACATACACAGACACACACAAAACACACACACACACACACAAAGATGAAAGACAAGGAGAAATGAGAGAAAGAGAGACATACACACAGATGAGAGAGAGACAGAGAGAGAGAAAGCCTGAGGGAGGGAGAGAGACAAAGAGAGATGATAGAGAGAAAGACACAGACACATACACAGACACACACACAAACACACACACACACAAAGATGAAAGACAAGGAGAAATGAGAGAAAGAGAGACACACACACAGATGAGAGAGAGACAAAGAGAGAAAGAGAAAGACAGAGATGAGAGAGAGACACACACACACAGATGAAAGAAAGAGAAAAAAAGAGAGGGAGGGAGAAGAGAGGCAGAGGTTGAGGAGGTATAAATAGTGGGTGTAAATCATTCTGGGTCATCAAGCATCAGCTTTCTACACAAGGACAGAGCCAGACACACACTATTCATCACACATAGGAAACACAGAGCCTCCACCACACAAACACACACACACACTCTCACTCAAGCCCGCAGGCTCTCAGTTTCTCTCAGTGTGGGTGTGTATGAGGTGTGAATACAAACACATAGCTGAAAATTATTTCTACTTCTCCTACAGCTGTATGGCATAATTGTAGTGTGTGTGTGTGTGTGTGTGTGTGTGTGTGTGTGTGTGTGTGTGTGTGTGTGTGTCTTGCAGATCATGCTTGCTGACTAACCACTAGAGGGAAGCAACTGACAATGTAATGCTTGTAATGCTCAGAAGGGGACTGTTTGTTTGTGTGTGTGTGTGTGTGCACGCGCGTGCACGTTTGGGGGGGGTCTGCCCTGTTTTGCATATGTATATTTGATTGTCTGTGTGTTAAATACAAAGAGGCATTTGTGTGTGTGTGTATTCGTATGTTGAGTTATGTATAGCATGAATGTATAGACAATGGAATAGACATTATGATGGTCATTATGTCTGCATATTATGAGAATGAATGTGCAAGGTTATCTGTGTTTGTTGAACTCACATCGTAGCTTGTCAACAATCTTCCCTCCACACATAGTGGCCAGCATTGACTTCACAGATAGGACGGATAGCTTTCCCTGGCCATCACTAGAAAATACAACACACACACACACACACACACGCACAGTTACATCAGCATTGCATTTCCCTTTGTCTCAGACAGAAACAAAAAACAAAGACCTTGTACACAAACATATCTGTGTGTCTTAGTTACCCAGACAGAGACACACACACACACAGACACACACAGACACATACACACATTACTGAATCATTGAATTAATTGTGCCACTGGCTCTTTGCAATGCCCTCACACACGCATCTTCACTCCATTGGTTGTCTGTCCTCTCATTCAACATTAACCAGCTTCTCTAAGCTATATCACTCACTCATCCACAAACACACACATGCACACACGCACCTTCATTCCACTGGTTGTCTTTTCTCTCATTCAACATTCACCAACCTCGCCAACCTAGCCATTTCACTCACTCACACTCACTCACTCACACGCACACACACGCACACACACACTCACCAGTCCCCTGCAGCCACCATGAAGTTGAGCAGGAGGCTGATGCTCTGCTCCACGTTGATCTGGTGTGTGGTGGGCAGACGCTTGTTGAGCTGGTAGTAGATGGACGACAGGATGGTCTCCAGGCGAGACACGCTGATCTCCGTCTGGTGGTCTAGCGTGTTCAGACCGTTGTCCCGGAAAGCCTCGATCATGTTCCACACGTCCACTAGGTGCACTGGGAGCCACAGGGGTTTAGGGGTGGGGTGTGGCGAGGTTGAAGTTTAATAGCATGTATACATAAAATATAAGAAGTTCTACACTTGTTCCCTTCTCTCTGCAGAGATCTTTCATTTGCCATTTTATTGTACTTCCTCTGACACAGCCTTACACATTTACATTGATGCATTTAGGAGACGCTTTTATTCAAAGCGGCTTACATTTGTCAACTATCAATTATTATCATGGCCAGTTTCCCCTAGAGCAACTTTTTGCTCAAGGGCACAACGGTGGCAGCCATTACGTGCTATTTGTTGTTTTATACTGCTAACTAATATTCATTGTTATCCAGCAAAGGAGCTTTTGAGGAGGAGGATTTGTGTGGTTCACTATTTAAGCAACACAAACAAAAAGCTACTCTCCCACTGGTCAATGGGACTACTGGTCCCTTTGACCAGATACAAGAAATGGGTAAAGCATGCCAATCAGATCTGAAGATTGATCTTTTATTTGCTGAATAAAAACTATTTCAAAGCAATTCCAAATGTATTGAACAATGGTATTTTGTCTAACTCCTGTCATGTTAAGCTGCATTGTATTCAGAATTGTACTGTATCAGAGTATAGAGATTCAGATCAGAAGGATGTGGTTATCTGACTCTTGCCAAGATTTTACAGCATTGTGTAACTCTGAGGCAGTGCACTGATGTAGTGATGAGCAATGTTGCGCTGATCCATTCCAAAAAATCTTGTGCTCTTTTCACTCCCCTGCACAGCATTGCGCTGTTACAAATATAGGAGAGAGATAGGAGAGGAGAAATATTGTATGATTCCGTGTGTGGAGTGACATGCTAAGTTGAGCCCTCAAAAGAGAACATTCTAGAACATGATCAAGGTCTTCTATTCAAGGTCTTCCGTGCTGCACTGCATTCTCTACGCTAAGCCTTACTGCATGAAACACTAACGGGGCAGAGAGACTTACGGTTGCATCTCCGCTGGACGAACCTCAGCTTACAGGCTGTGCGGTAGGCTGAGAGGCGAATCTCATCGAAGTTCTGAGCCCCTGCAAAAAAAAAAAACAAGGGAAAAAAAGAAATACAAAATGAGAGGAGGTGACAGTGGGGTCAGGCCTGGACCCAGGGGGTCATGTCAGGGGTTGTGCAGACAGAGGTCAGAGGTCACGGTCAGGCTACTCACTCATGTCCATGAAGATCTGCCTCCTCTCCGCCACAGTGTTCCCTCTGCGACTCCCCTCCTCAATCATTCTGCAAGGGACAGAACAGGATGATGATGGAACAAGGAACACACACAGACACACATACACATACTCTCTCTTTCTCTCTCTCTCACACACAAACACACACACACACACACAAACACACACAAGCGCATGCCTATGTGGTTCACCTACATAATCCTGAAACATTTCATCAATGTGATGATGACAGATTTGCCTTCATTCAGACACACATTACTATCTCATACACAGAGACACACATCCCAGAGCACGCACTTGTGTCACAACCATTTTTAATTTTCTGCACGCACGCAGACACACACTCGCGCACACGCGCACTCTCTCTCTCACTCTCTCGCTCTCACAGACACACACACACCTGTAACTTAACAATTTTGGCATTCAATTTGTCTGTCATAATACCTTTGCAGACACAGAACACACACACAAAGACAGGCACACACATAAGGGTTTTCATTCAACACCCAACTAATAACTTCACTAGACCCTCGCATAAACAGGGCCTCTTTCTCACTCACACACCTACACACCCACATAAAGATCAGGCATGAAACCTTTTCCACTAACACACATACATGTACAGACACACGACTGCAGCATAGCTTCTGGTCACAAACACACAAGAAAACTCCTGTACTTGTGTGTGTGGTAAATGCATGCACACACACACACACACACACACACACACACACACACACACTTGACCTTTCCCCAAAATGAACAACCTCATTCATATACACTGTAAATCTTTAAACTCTTACACTAAACGATGCATATACTTGAGAGAGAAAAAGAAGAAGGACAGAGAGAGAGAGGGAGGAAGAGTGATTGTAAGTGACTGTTGAGACTGAGTCTTTTGATTTCCTACCATAAATATCCAGTCTTTCTCCCTTTATTCATCTCTTCCTTCACTCCTTCACTTTTTTTTCATGCTCCCCTCTCTTGTTCTCCCAGCCTTTCTACATGCACTGAAGCATTCACACAAATCATCCATCACCCCCCACCCCCACACACACACACAAACACACACACACACACTAGACGCACACCCCCATCATGCCTCAGTGACCCCGACGTCAGATGCAATCCTCTCAGCCTCCAGTCCCATCTACTGTTGTGACACTTTAAAGAATCAAACTCTACAACTCCACCTCACTTTGGATATCACAGGGTGCTTACATGTCCCTCACTCTCTCTCTCTCTCCCTCTTACACGCACGCACGCACGCGCACACGCACACACGCACGCACGCACACGCGCGCACACACACACACACACACACACACACACACACACACACACACACACACACACACACACACACACACACACACACACACACACACACACACGCACCTAGCTGTTATTAAGCTTCCCTTAGGCATTTGATTGCTCTTAACTGCAGTTTTCCTCAAGAGCACTAGGCTACAAGGCAATGAGGCTATGTGATCAAAACAAGAGGAAACAGCGGTGGACTTTGGGCTAAAACAGAGACGTCTCGGGAGTCAGTCTGCGTGAGTCAGTAGGAATGTGGGTGATAGGACTGCACAATCCTCCAGTAATCCGCAACCGTCTGATTTAAGGGCCAGACTTCCGAAAAGAACGTCTACCTCCCCCCAACAAATCATATCCCCTCTTCTAGTTTTGACATGTTCACAGACAGACAGGCGCATATGCATGCGTGCACACATGCATGCGCGCAAACACACACACACACACACACACACACACACACACACACACACACACACACACACACACACACACACAATCACTGACACATAACCACTCCTTCATACAGCTACAGCCTCACACACATTTTATACATATACAATCATCTATACATGCACACACACACACAGATACACCAGCACCCACATTCCTAAGGGGATTTAAGAGCTCGGCAGGACACCTCCACATAATCACCTGAAACAAAGGGCTACACATGAGCTTAAAGCGAGTGAGCCCCAACACATATTATACAGTGATCATTCTTCCTCCATGCGTGCACAAGTGCACACACACAGTCATTCATTTACTTACTCACTGACCTCTGTGTTTTGTCAAACATTTTTTTCGCACAAGCGAAAACACACACATACATACATAATACACACATACATACACACACACACACACACACACACACACACACACACAGGCCTCTCTCCCTTCTGACAAAATAAAATATACACACAAACATGATAAATAAAAAAATGCTCTCTCCCACAAATACACTCTCTCTCTCTATCACTATTCACTCCATTCTCTCCTCTCCTCCTTCTCTTTTTCTCTCTTCCTCCCCTCTTCAATCCCTCCTCTTCTTCCTCTCTGCAGCATGAGATAGGTAGGGCAGGTTGGAGACATCAGCTACTGCAGCAGGAGCCCACCTCTCTGCCAAGACATTCCGCCCAGCCCGTAACCCATGACAACCTGCTGTATAACCTTACATACATACACACACACACACACACACACACACACACACAGAGCCCCTACACATTTTCACTCTCCTCCACTCCACTATGTCATTCTTGAGCACGTCTTAAAGGTGGGATATGGATAGTAACCCTCAAGAACCCCTGACAGGAGCAGCTGCTTGGTATAGTGGTGATAGTGAGTGTGTTTGTGTGTCTGAGAGAGAGAGAGAGAGAGCTAGTATAGTGTGTGTAGAGAGAGAGAAAGAGAGAGAGAGAGAGAGAGAGATAGTGTAGTGTGTGTGTGTGTGTGTATGCAAACGAGTAAGTGTGTGAAAAGGAAAGATGTGTGTGTGTGTAGACACTGTGGAGGGAGAGAGGGAAAGAGAGAGAATGTAAGCGTGGTGTATGTGTGTGTGTGTGTGTGTGTGTGTGTGTGTGTGTGTGTGTGTGCAGCTGCGCATGTTATCTGTGATCAGCCGAGATAGCCGTACTGCTTCACTGACACTCTGCAGGACTGGCATCCTCCATTCCTCCATTCCTCCATTCCCAGCTCTGTCTGCACCATACCAGAGATTCCCCCGTGATAACTCACCCCTCTCCTTTCTCCTCTCCTTCCCTTCCCTTCAGTCTGCTGGCCCAGCCACCACATCCACCAGCACCACACGTGTGCTGCAGATGACATGAAACAGTCTGTCACTAGGCAATCTGCTCTTTCCTTCAGGATAATTAAAGTACCTTACTATGTATGTTTGCTCCAATCTTCTGTTGGGCCAACAGGTTATACGCTTTACAGCATAAACAGCACCCTGTGAACCTTGCTAAAAGCTTGAATTTTTGTTCAGCAGCACCTATGGTCCACACTAGGCTGACTAAAGCCCAAGACGAGATTCAATACTTTGGCTTGCGAGTGAGGATATCCCATCTCCACAAACAGGCAGCTAGCAGGCTATCATCAAACTACCAGTGAAACGACTGTTCGCCCAAAGGCTTGTTCACTCACTCACTCTCACACACACACCCCCGTACGTACATGTACACGCACACGCACACACATACACACAGGAGGCTGCAGCCGTTTGCCCTGCGTGGCACAGATGCTAGCGGCCCTAGCGTGGAGCCTCGGTGAGTCTGTCTTGTGCTGTCTATTTTTACCGCGAGCCTTCCGGCTGACTGATATAATTATCCCCTCGCATAATTACACAACACGACAGACAGACCTGCTCCACAGAGATACCAGTCTGTTGCTCAATACAGTCCACCCTCAACCGCAAAGAGAAGGAGGAAGAGAGGAAGAGAGGAAGGGGGTGGGGGTGAATGAGTATGGAAGAAATAGAGTGGTTGAAAAAACTGGAGAGAACGAGAGGGAGCTGGGAGAGAGGGAAGGAACGAAGCAAAAGAGGAACGGAAGAAGAGGGCGAGAGAGAGGGACATTTTCGTAGGGTGAAAAATGAGTGTGTGATTATGTGTGTGTGTGTGTGTGTGTATTTGTGAATGTTTCAGAAGGACAGAATGAGGGGGAAAGATTGAGACAAAAGATGAAAGGAAGAAAAAAGAGCCAGACCAGAAAAAGAGAGACAGACCAGGCGAAAGAGAAAAAGAGAGAAGAGAAGAATTATGATCCCCGGCGGGGGCTCCAAGTGGGTTCAGTAGCATGAGACTCCAAAGACCAGAAAGCCGACATGGGATAGGGCTCCATAAATCTGCTCTCGGTTGCCCCGAAACACGACAAGCATCCCCCTCCGAGCCCAAAGCAGTTCACCCTGGGCTCAAGACCCAGGATTCATACTCCAGCACCCGCCAGCACAGAACCAGAGCAGGCCCAAAACAGCAAAAAACCCAAACCCCAAAAATCAGGCTCAGCAAAACCACAGGACTCAAAAACAATAAGAGTCTAAGAGCCTGAGCGCTAGAACAGCAACACTAGGCTGAATCAGAGCTGAATCATTCACAGCTGAGCTGAGTAAATTACAAACTCCAACTCGCACACAGAACCATCAAAACAGAACCAGACTGAGAACTACCACACAGCTGAATGATCCTAAACCACAACCCAAAGTAGCCTTCTCACAGTAATAATTTTATCAACTTATCACACAATATATAAAAATATCAACAACAACTTTAGTAGACCACAATAACCCCCAAAAGTTGTGTGTAGCCTACATCTCATTCATTGCAGACTTTTTATATCCAGTGGTGTGACTTGGTGTCTGCGAAGCAGGCCTATACTCCTTTAGCTGTGGCAGACACATGTCTTTGCAGTGTATGATGAGGATGAATCACCCAGTCACATAGTTTGAACTCGGACCATAAAGTACAGCCGCAGGTGGAGGGGGGCATTGTGGTTGCATTTTTTGTGTATGGTTACATTAACAATGGCCTATGACAATGATGTCATCTATCACAAATTTATCCAAGACAATATATCTATAGTTCCACAAACAAACAAACAAACAAACAACAAAACCAATCAGGACAGGCCTAACTTTGAGTAGCCAGTCAGTGTGGTCAAACTGTGGTCAAAGTTAGCAACTTTGTTGGTTGCAATGTAATTGCCCAATGTTGCCAACCAACTAGCCTAAGTTGCTAACTGGTTAGTGTAATGCAATTGGCTCAAACTGTGCTACATAGAAGGGGAAACCACACGCAGATTTCCAAATAATAGAAGAATTTATTAAAGAATACTAATAATAAAGAATAAGGATAAGAAAATGTGGTGTAAGTCAGTATAGTGGAAAAACCAAAAGCATAGTGTAAGTCAATCTAGGGGAAAATCAATGAAATGATAAAGTAAGTCCAAAGGAGCCCAAATGGCGGAAGGAGGAAAGCGATGCCACCTTCTAGGCAGAGAGATCTTTTCTACTCCCCCGCCAATCACACACACCTGAGCATGGGAGAGTGACAGAGCACAGACAGCAAATGGCATACCTGCGCAGGGTGTGTGGTTAGAGAAAAGACCTGTCAGGACTGTAACCGTTAGCAACTATGGTTTTGGGAAACGCATCCCTGACTTACAAATCTGAACCAGAATTAAACACTGAGCCAATGTGCACCAGAAGCCCAGAAGCTAACACCATTGTTCAGTGTTTGGAAATGGGGAAGTATATTTCATCATATTACAACTGTCATTGCACATACCCGCACACACCAAAGACTTTAAAGGGCATTTTGTTGTTTCCTAAACATTTCATTTGTGCTTGCTTGAGGGATGAATACGAGAAACACAACTCAACAGTTAAGACATCTAAACCAGTCTAAACATTTTACATTCAAAAGCAATGTGAGAGCCAAGTCAGGGAAAAAAAAAAACTAAAAAAACATTTAGAATTTTTCCCTGACATTTCAACCATCTCTCTTGGAGCGAGAGAGGACGCAATCTAAGAGAGAGCGAGAACAGAAACAGAGTGAGAGTATGATGATACATCAGACAACCTAGGTACAAGTGCAAATAGAGACGTGCGCATCTTGCTTGCAGCGATTGCAAACAACACACTCGTATGCACACACAAACACTCTCTTTCTCTCTCATACACAAACATGCACTTACTCACTGTTGCTCACTGCTTGTTTCACACACAGTTTCTTACATATACACACACATTGTTGTGTGTCCCTACCTACACACACACACACACACACAAACAGTTTCTAACATATACACACACACACTGTTGCACGGACCAACCTACACACATACACACACATACACTCACTGATGATTCAGAGTGAACAGAGCATGAAGTACTGCAGGTCAGGCTGATCGCTCTCCCACTGTCTCTAAATATTTGCACTGGCGCGGATGCTGAGAGCATCCCTCACGATCTTCATGCTGCCGGTGAAAAGCACTAACTTATCAAGGCAACAAGTTGCTACAGAAACCCAGTGATGTTGTGGGCTGGATTTGGAGGTTGTTTACATAGATGTTCTGAGCGAAATGTAGCACTGCGGTTATTATGTGTGTGTGGTTGTGTGTCTGAGAGTGAGTGAATGAGTGAGTGAGAGGAAGAAGGAAGAAGGAAGAAAGAGAGAATAAGTACTTTCTTACCTTAGTGAAGTTTTTTGGTTTCTCCAGGCAGAAGGTAAATTACGAATCTAGAGATGAAAGACAGAGAGAGAGACAAAGAGAAAGAGACTGACAGAGACAAAGAGAGACAGAGACAGAGAGAGAGAGACAGGGGGAATGGAAAAGAAAGGGAATATAACAATGGGGAAAAAAGAGAAAAGAGAGCATAATTAAAGACCTCTGAAGATCATTTTCATTTTTAGCCACAGGCAAATGCATCAACACTAAGCGGAGTTCAGATGCTTCCTTTGCACTCCCAGACACACACCCCCAGCACACACACACACACACACACACAAATGTGCACACAGTCATACTGTCCCAACAAAAGCATACACCCACACAACATGCAAACATTAACTAACACACGCACACGCACACACACACACACACACACAAAGACGAGTCATTTTTTGCCTTACTGCAAATTTGCACATAGACTACTTGCTGCCCTTAAAAATGTAATTCCAAAGACCCACAACAACAAAAAAAACAGCTGTGCAGATTGCAGGCTGTGCTAACAGAGAGAACTATGGGACAGATCTAAAGATCCAATGTCTGCTACAGGTGGCTGGTGATCCCCTGAGAAATGCAGCTCTGTTTGTACCACCCTGACTAGACAGCTGATTAAGCTATCACTTCAGACCTAGTGTTTGGGGATTTGGAGGGGTCTATGGGAGAGGAAGAAAGGGAGCGGGGGGTCCCGTGGGAGTCCAGGGGTCCTGGGTTCTCGGACCTCCCACCCACCCACAGTGACCACCTGTGTGTCTAGGACCCAGCTGTCAATCATAGTCGCTCTGCGGGCTCTTCGTCTTGGTCCAAATTGTGCTACAGATACTGTCTCTTTACTTAACCTGTCTCACTGTGTCTCTCTCTCTCTCACAAATACACACACACTGACTCACACGCATAAAATACACTCGCTGGGGCACACGCATTGCTTTCTATTCCTGACCTGCTCACATACTAACTGTCCCACCCAAGGACTCAAGTCACACACACACACACACATACCGATATATAGAATATACACTCACTTACTTTATTCCAGAGCCAGTCAACAGTTCTTCTCTAGTGAATGTCTCTGTACTTGTCAAACTACCTCATCTCTTTTTTCACACTTCCTCTATCTCTCTCTCTCTTTCTCATTTTCCCTCTCTCTCTCTCTCTCTCACACACACACACACATTCAAAAGCAGCTACTTTTTCTGCAACAAAACCTTCAGCAAGCTTTTTGTCAGCAAGCTTTTTTTTCACCCTCCCAGTAGCCTTCCTGTTAGCATTTTGCTGGTTCCTCAGGCAAACACGCACGAGCATGCACTCAGACTTACCACAAATCTGAGTTCAATCAAATGACAGTTCCTCTCGCCAAAACACAGCAGGCACAGTAAACGTACACACACACGCACAACTGCCAGAGAAAAAGAGTGAGTGAGTGAGAGTGAGGGTGTGAGTGTGAGAGAGAGAGAGGGAGGGAGAGAGAGAGAGAGAGAGAGAGAGAGGTGTAATGGTCACTCTGGCACCCCAGCAGCTATTCCTAGGCCCCTTTAGGACCACATGATCACCACAGCAGCTGAGCCTCTTTCTCAACTGTCTGCCCTGTCAGGACCCACCCATTCACACACACACACACACACACACACCCACATACCTATACACTCCAACATACACACACACACACACGTACCTATACACTCCAACACACACACATACACACACACACATACTAAACATATAAGACACACTCCCACCCAAGCACACACAGAGCTAACATACCACCCAGTCATGTATAAACAGTAAATACTTAGGCATGTGTGAATGCATACACTTGCAGAGGGTTGACAGCCATTGCACGCACTCTTGTCGATGGTATGAGAGTGTTTGGGTAGGCCTGTGTGTGTGTGTGTGTGTTCCTGTTTCAGATTTATAAGTAAACATCCAATTATAACCTCCATTAGCTCTGCCTCTGGTCACCCACTTGAGCCACAGTGACACAATTTACCAGTAATGTCAAACAGGGTTTTAGGTGGCCTCTTCCCACAAAACATAGACAACCATGCACTTTCACAGAGTTCACCCCCCCCGCCAAAAAAAAACAAAACAAAAAAAGGGACCTTTCTCCCTGTTGCCTTCTCTTCACCATCCTCGGTTCAACTCTCTCCCCTGTAAGCCCTAACAAGAGGATTTGTCCTGTGGATCAACTCACAGTGGATCAATTTTCAACCCTGGTGACACTTTTGACAGGCCTACCAAAAACAAGACTGCAACCTTGTTATGGACCAGCAAACCAGAATAGACTGAACAAATAAAAGGGAAAAAAAAACAATGTCATAAAAGAACAAGTGACACAAACAGACGGCAAAGAGGCAGGGGGGGTGAGTTCATTTACTGTTATTATATTTTCTGTAATTATATTTTCACATCAGGAGCCACATGTATGACAGATCAAAGATAACCTTTATAGAAGCACCACTCCTCTGCCAGATTACTGCAGCACAAACAGACGCCACTGTCCCCCTACAGTGACAGGAAATCAGTGTGTGTGTGGTGTAGGGTGGGTATAGTGTGCTTGTGTGTGCATGAGTGTGTGCAGAGTGGGGGTAGTGTGTTTGTGAATTGTGTGTATGAGTGAAAAAGAAAAAGAGAGAGAGCGAGAGAGAGAGTCATTTAGGTGTTCGTTGCATTGGTGTGTGTGTGTGTGTGTGTGTGTGTAAGCAGGCACTCTCCAAGGACTCCAAGGTGATACCAGCGTGACAGAGATGAGCATAAAGGATAAAGACGGTTCTCAGGGCTTCTCTGCCCTCACTGAGTATCAGTTTCCGTTCGCTCTCTTTTCTCTACCTCACTCACTTCCTTCCTTCCTTGTCTTCCTTTGCACTCTCTCTCTCTCCCTCTCTCTCACAGCTGAAGTCTTTATGATGCTGACCGAGTACAGCACCTTTGATTCTTCCTCAGGGGACTTGCTGCAGAAAAGGCCTCAAGGCCATTCCCTCAGAGGGATAGAAGAGAACCCACACCACCCCCACCCCCGTTCCACACCCCCTCTTCCTCTACTTCATCTCCTGTTCCTTCATCTGACACCTCTCCTAGTTGTCTCACTCACTCTCCCACTCACAGTGCAGTTAGTTCAACTAATATGCTGATCTAATGCTTCTTCAGGCTCTGCTCAAAAAGGAACACTTGATGATGCTAACAGAGGACAAGTGCAAACAGAAGAGTTCTGTTCTTCTTCAAGAGTTCTATTCAAGTCTCTTTTAGAGAATTCTATCTAGAACCGCAAGGTTCTAGATAGTATACTCTTTGGAGAGGCTCAATGCATAGACTTCTAGCACATTAAAAGTGTCACTCAAACACTGTCTCATAAAGACAACATGAAACCAAAAAGGCCTTCACAGAACTGCATACAAGTTCTATAAAACTTTACGGGGATTCTTTAAGGGTGTAAGCAAAACTGCCTTGCTTTTAAGACCATTTCTGACCCTTCATGCAAACAAAGCTTTGTTAAAGAGTGAGTGTGTGTGAGTGCCTTACATTTATGGCGCTGTGCAGTTCCTTCACCATAGGGGACTGGTTTAAGATGTATCTACATGCATGACTTACTTTAAAGGAAAATGTCTGGTGTGCATTTCAAATAAGCCTAGATCAGCCAAACTAGTATAACATTCAGCTAGCTTACTGCATTGCATTTCGACACCCTGCTGTGTAGTAAGACTACTTTTCCAAAGCACGTGTAGGCAACACATCAGTGTCTGCTGAGAGACTGAAAGCAATGCAGTACAAGTCAGCAGTTTTGAATGGGAGCAGGGTAAACAATTATCCATTCTTACATGGACAAAGCTGGAGGACCAGATCATGAACTGAACACAACCCAACAAAACAAAACAATTCCAGCAGGTCATGAACAAAGATCACTCAAATAACAATTTACATTACATTCACAAGCAAGAGTAAACATAGCAAAGGGTTTAAAATGCAGATAGTCAATCAGACAAAAGTGAAGGAGGAGGGAGTGGGGGCCAGATACACCTCAGAGCCAGTATGTGACAAACTGACCACACTGACCACACAGATACGAGATCATAACCACTGGCACTGGTAACAAAGCAGCTGAGCAGTCAGCTGACATAACTGACCTGGCCTCACTTGAGCTAACACAACACTGACTCACATTTATGCTAAGAAGTGTATTTTGAAAGTTTATTCTTCATGTTCCTGATGGTCAGCAGGGCAACCGTTCCACCTGTGTTTATATTTTAATTATTAGTGAATTGTTGTAATGATTGTTGTATTCAACCCCTACCAAAAGCCTGGGCATTGAAATGCATCACTGGTAAGTTACTCTTCAATCTTGAGTTGCTACCTAGATACCTTTCCCTCACCTACTGACGTTCCAGACACCTGAGTAATGTCCCAACAAGCTCTACATTCATTAATTACACAATGAGTATACCGTTCTTAATCTGTGAATGGGTTGGAGGGAAAGCATTTCAAAATTGACCTTGAGAACCTCTGGAAGGCTCTTTACAGCTCAGTCTTACAGACGCTGTAAAAATGTGTAAGGTTCTTATCACTTGGCTTTCTTTGTTACCAGCAAACATCAGGAAGTCTGACCAAGAGAGGTCCACTCTCCCGCAGAGCACTTACTGACATTACAAAACACACACACACACACACATACACTAAAAGTCAGTATATTTAACAGCGTCAAATGTGCATTGTCTGACACTCAAGCATCAAAGACTCACCCAGCAAATATAATATAATAATATTAATATATAAGAATAATTATCAATATTAATTTACTAACACAACAGTCCAAGCAGGTTGTGTGAAACACAATGGTACATTTTGCCCATAATTGTTTCGAAAAAAAGACGGCCTTGGTAAGCTGTCAAGACGTGAGCAGTCCTAGTGCATGATTGGACAGATGCTTCGTAGAGGGATGGGAGAGTCTGGTTCTCTCTCTGTCATCGCCTCAGCGGCCCCTGTGGTCAATGGGTCAACTGCGCACTTGTTGGATGTATACTCTGGATTAGCTGGGCAAACGGCTTAAAAGGACAGGTCAACCAAAAATATAAGTTCTGTCTTCTCAACCTCACAGGAGTGATAACCAGAATTAGAAATGGAATTGCACTGCACAGATTAGCACTACTCAAAGCAAACCCTTTACTCTACATCAGACATTAACGGAATAGTAATTAAGCTGATGGGAATTCTGTGGAACGTTTGCTGGATATGGAATCATTCTACAGACATGAACATTAAAGAAGCTGAAAAGTCTTGAGACTCTCAGCTCCTCAGAGCAATATATTCATACCAAAAGACGGAGTCATGAGGTTTCCTAACTCTGAGTAATGAACGAGGGCACATGTGACCCCCTGGTACTGCTCTATAGTGATGCAAAAGGATTTGCTCTGAGAGTGTAGGAGGAGTAGCAGTTCAGCAATGTGTCCCTGTGCCTCCCCTGTGTCCCAAGTCAGAGGTCAAAGGTCAGAGGTCACTGAGTTTGGGCTCATGTCCTCTCTCCTGCAGTGTGCACTTTGAATGACTTGAGTGACTGAACGGTGCCAAAACACAACATGGCTTGTAAGCAAACACATTCTGACACACTGAGTCATTCACAGAGCAAATTACATATACACTCTCACACCACCACTTGGACATATTAGCACAAGTCAAATCACAAATAAACAAATAAACCTATCTGCACAAAACCCCCTTAAACCCCCCACCACATCAAAACATGCGCATGCACACGCACACACGCGCGCACACACACACACACACACACACAGGAGATTTAATCCTCACATAAATCTAAATCATTTCTCTCTCTCCACTTTACTCATATCATCAAAACTGACAATGCTGATGAGCTTATCGGCGTTCCGATCACCACTGTAGATAACGTGTATGTGCGTGTGAGTGAGAGAGAGCATGTGCATGAGTTTGAGTAATGTCAGGTTATTTTGTTCAGTCATGAGATAGATAATATGTGGGAGAAAGCAATCTGTATCATAGTGAGTGCGGGAGAGAAAACAATACATGCGTTACTTGGGAACAAAGTTGTGCCATGAGCATTTTGTTAGTACAGACACACACATTCCACATAGCATTTATGGGTCTTAAATGACAGAGAACAGAATGAGAAAAAGTGTGTGTCTGAGTGTGTGTGTGTGTGTGTCTAAGCTAATGTCTATCAATCATGTGCTTTTTGCATGCTTCCCCCCAATACAGTGCCTTCACGCACATCCCTACAAAAGCCAACATGCTTAGGGGCCCATTTTTACACACACAGGCAAACACCCTCTTTCACTCTCTCTCTCTATCTCTCTCACAAACACACACACACACACCAAAGCTATTTTTGCCATGGTGACGACTGGAGCTGACATTGCCCTGACAAGCACACACTCATACATCAAAGCTAAAGTCCTCAGAGCAGAGTCTAAAAGGAGAGAGCAAGGCACAGCAGACTTCACCTAAAGTTAACCATCAGGCTTTTCTGTCCATTCCCCTGCTCCTCTGATTCTGTCTGCCACACCAAAAGACCCCTACCACACTTTCTGCCATTCTGCTTGCAGTCATTTAGCCATTACTGCCATTACACACGCACGCACACACACACACACGCTATCTCTGTCTTTCTTATCAGAAGTGCTTTAGTGGAACAGCAAGAAAGTATGTCAGAGGCAGTAAGGGCCTCGTAAGGTGTGATATGTTGAAGTGGAACATACTGACCTACAGTTTTCTCAGCTTACACACACACGGGGGGGGGGCTCTTGTTGCACTGGGTATTTAAAAAAAAAAAACACACACACACACACACAATACAACCCTAATCAACCCAATCATGCCAAAAGGATCTATCAAGGCTGCCGACATCTGACAGACCGTTCCGTTACTGATTGTCAGATTAGTCATGCAACTATGTAGTTTTTTCATCGGGTGCAGGTGGCCAGAATACTGCCATATTTAGGTCGCTCATAAGCACCTACCGGAAAGGAGATTTCAGGATCTAGTCCTCTGTATCAGGAGTGGAAACAGTCGACGTTTTCCACGAAATCAATCAAAGACAATAACACTGGTTGACACTGGAGAACAGCTAGAAAGTTGAAACAATCCAAGAAGCCCCACACGTTATTTCATGATCAAGCTGTAAATCTGGACATATGCGTATTATTGGAAGACATGCGCAAAACTACGCACGGAAACATATTGTATATTTATGGATGGCACATACGCCACTGCATACGTTCAAAAAAGTGACTGACCGCCCACTTCACTGAAAAGATTTGTAGTTAGAGCCTCAGGCTCGCAGATTCAGCCTTAGATAAAGCAATTCGTACGTATTAAAGTTGCTATTCTTGGATAGGCCCAAAACATGCGTACATGCGTCCCACGATTTGTTTTGGGTTGTTTTGCTTGAAACGATGAGTTGACATTGTGGTTGGACAGATTTGAATGAGGCTCGTGTCTCCTGCGTTGCTACAGGACGTTTAGAAATGTAGGCTTCAAGTTTAAAAAGCTGAACTTGTACTGGCCCAGAGAATGGGTCACATGGTAACTGTATGCGGACACAGTGCATGTAACCTCCAAAACATACCGTAAATCGCTTCGGAGTACTTTATCCGTTCATTTGAGGAAACGAGACATAAAAGCGCGGCCATATTGTAAAAAAAATTAACTCCATCTTTGCCTTATTCCCTCCTCATACGAATGCCTGAATGAAAGTACTTCCAGAACATCATGACACCGTTGATCTAAATAACCGGCAAAAACGAGATAAAAGCACTTTCCTATTTCGATAAGAGAAACATTTTCGGACTAACACTCGTTGGGATTACTCACTCACCAGAATTTCCGCAGGTAGCGTTAGTAGTCACAGTTCGTAGGCAGCCAGCATCCAATGAACACAAAACACTTTCGAATAACAGTAGGGACGACAGTTGTATGATTTCCTAGTTCATATCCTAGCTTCAGGCTATGTGACTCCTCGGTGTGGATTGACCGCAGTCACCGCCGAAGGCTCCGGAGAGTTGGGGAAATGCGTTTGTGTTTCCCCATGGTCCACTAACAACAGTCGCTGCTTGCGTTCGTGGAGTCGAGTTGAGGTGGTATGAGTTGTCCTCTCACTGGCGCTGCCGCACCGTCTCCCTCTCTCTGTCCACGCGCATACGCTACACTCACATCGGGAGGGAAAGAGACTGAGAAAGGAACGTGCGCCTAAATGGGCTGTACAGTTCTTGTTTCCAAAAACAAAACAACAGTATTAGCTCAAATATTGCATCACATTCAGCAGGTTAGCGACACTGTTCAGTTTTAGAGACCAGACAGGACTTTTGTGAACGGAATGTTAAATGCAGAAGTGTAGAATGTAGGCCTATATTTCATTTAAGTCGGTAGTCTTTTTTCCAGAGTAGGTCTACCTCACAACCATTGTATATTTTCCACCCCAATACAAATTGTTTTATTTAATCAATAAGGCCTCTTTATGTCGTCCGGAGTGGAGAGGGTTGGCTCTGCGTGACAGATTATTTCATCCAAACCATTTATCAGGAACAGTTAGATACAGAATCCAAGATTGGAGGAAATATAGTTCAATACAAAAGAATGATAGTCCAATACAACGAGTTGCCCATAACTACGACTATCTATTTGCCTATCCGATCAGTAAATAGCAACGAGGCTTATAACACCAAAATGACCTATTTTATCATTTAGGTTATTGCACAATAAAAGCTGTCTTACATAATGTGTAAAGAGGGAACTCAACTCTGTTGACCCTCTCTTTCTTTCTCTTTCTCTTGTCTGTCCCTGCTTCCTCATCTCTAGTGGCCTGTTTGCCAACCAAGCACACTGGCGTGCATTAGCCCTAGTCTCACTGACACTGACAGCCATAACCCTGAGACTGGGTAAACCTATGGGCTGCTGTTGTGAAATTCACCACTGGCTTGTGATGTCATGAAAAACACCAACCGAAACGATGTGTAATAATAGTAAGCTTTGTCTTTCTTGAAAAGGTCAACCATCTCTTTTTTTCCCAAAATTCTAGATTCAAGATAGTCTTTATTACATCTGATTATACTTGTATAAGACAGTAAAATTCTTGTGTTTTTGCTCCTCAAAATAAATAATAATAAATAGTATGTGTTGAGAGAGCGTGCGAGAGAGAGAGAGACAGAGAGTGTGTGTGTGTGTGTCTGTCTGAAAAATGGAAAGTGTAGTGAAAAGACTGACAGGCACAGGCATAGGCTGTCATTGTTTCAGTGTTCATAATAAATGTTCTGGAATCTGGTGGTCTGCGCTTTAAGACTATGATATCGCTTGCCAGATGATAGCAGCTGAAACAGTCCATGACTAGGATGGCTGGGGTACTTACTGATTCATTTGGTCTTCCCGATGCATCGCCTTTTATATAAGTCTTAGATAAAGGGCAAATCACATTCACAGATGCTTTGTGTTGTGTGCACAACTCTTTGCAGTACCTTTCGTTTGATAGCAGAGCAACTTCCAAACCATGCAGTGATGCTTCTGGTCAGGATGCTCTCTGTGGTGTCTCTGTAAAAGGCCTTCAGGATCTTTGTACGCATACCAAACTTCCTTAGTCATCTGAGGTGGAAGAGAGGTTGCTAAGCTTTTTCAACAATCTGGTCTTGAGCACTTGTGTGGTGCAGATAGCAGTTCTGTACACAAGATTTGAACAATACCATATGATTCAAAAATCCTTGATAAAGAAGGGAATGTAACAGTAACCATGATGAAATTCATGCTCTGTCTGTTGGCTTTATCTGTCTTGCACAAAAACAGTATTGGCCTTTATGTTCTGTTTGGCCTCAAAGCTGTGTTGGTGGGAAACGTGGGCCTGTATTCACTCAGTTCTGATGCCTCAGGACAAACAACTAGCCTACATACTGAAGCTTTTCCAATAAAGCACTTCTATTATAGTCAAGAACAAATTGATTGAGCCATCTGACGATTTGTTGAGAAAACATAAAAAACAACAAAACTAAAACCATGTAAGAGTACCTTTTATGGGGAACCTCTCTGCAAGCAGTGTGTTAGGAGTCTTCAAGTGCAGCCTGAACCTGTCATGGTGTGATGGTTCGTTACTTTGGAATGCAAGCTATGTGGGGCCTTGGCACTCTATACCCCTCACCTCCATGAAAATGATCACCGATTCAGTGGACGTGGAAACCTGATACAGCCTCGGCCCTCATTTTTTTTCTCCTTCTTCTGTCCTTCATGCTCTCTTTGTCTGTCTCACTTGGTCTCGTGGCTCTGTCGTCTTGTCTTCTTTTCTTTGTTGATGTTCATTTGATGTAAAGACTTTTCTTTGACTTCAGTCTGTGTTCTCCCATATTTGCAAAACAGAACGTTGAAAAAAGCACAACATTGTATCCTCCACATTACTGCCGCACCATTTTACACACTCTCTCTCTCTCTCTCTCTCTCACACACACACACACACACACATCCATGGCGAGAATATCATACATTATAATACAGTATCAGCCCTTTTATGAAGATACAGTGCTGTTTCATGTCAAAGATCACGCTGACTGAATGTGAGTCTAAGTCACTTGCATGGCTAGCTGTGTTGCATTATGGGAAAAAAAGGTTAGTAATTTAAGGATTGCATTTAACTATTTCACAGGTGATATGTATTTCCCACATGGTCTGTGTTTTATGAAGGTTTTATATTGGTGGAACATAACATTATTAAATCACTGGTTGTATGTAATGTAATACACGCTACAACTCATTACTTTAGATAGTATACTGTACGTATAATGTATACCGCATGGTGTTTGGACTGAATACCATGTAAGTGTGGTAACATCAGTAGAAGTTGACAACTGCGTAATGTTAACCGGGCCTCACAGTTAGGCAAATTCCACACCATAGCGACACTTACAAGAGATGGAATCTCTCTGTTTCCCTCACTCACGTAAACTCACATTCATTCACATAAAAGGAAAGGTTAGTTTCCCTGCATTGTTGCCATACCAATATGGTGTTTCACCCAACTGTGAGGTTGAATATTAACCCTGTGCTGAATGGCTTTAATTGCACATGAAAAGTGTGACCGGGGGCATTCTCTCTCTCTCTCTCTCTCTCTCTCTCTCTCTCTCTGTCTCTCTCTCTCACTCACTTTCTCACACGCACACAGTCAGAGAAACAAATGAGGTCATATGGCAATATGTTTTATCGGTTTAATCTGATCAGAAGACATCACATGAGCCTCCAATAGCAAGAATATGTGGGAAAGAACTCTCAGACACTCATACACAGTGCAGTCATGTAGAGAGTTAAACATGCACAAACACACACACACACAGACACACACGTAGGCCTAGAGAGAGAGAGATACAAATGCAAAGTGTGTTACTTTAATTTTGGTATCTGGTATAAAGATCTGTGATCTTCAGACAGGTAGACATGATTTCAATGTAAGTAGGTAAGTGAGGTGGTAGATTCTATTTTGACTGGACATACCAGTCAAACTCAATGTATAGCGTAGGCCTACACTTCAGTTTGCAGACACGCTGATGTAAAGAATAACTTGCCCTTACTCTGCCATCTAGCGGTAGTATAGATTAACTGGGTCACATGCACCATGTTCGTGGAGCCACGCGGTGGCGAAAGCGATGATGACATCGGGGATAAAACAGCGTCCTTGTGCATGTTGCGAGCATACAAACACCCTTGATGCTAGCAAAATTGTCCCTGGCGTCATTCACCTTGACTATTTGTTCAAGTATTATGTTGAACACCAATAGTAGAAGCTCTAAAAATAAATACATAAAAAATGAATTGTACATTCACTGGAGGCCATCACTGCCAGTACACTGCAAAAAGACTAATAAGATCTCTGCACCTCACAGGCAGCAAGAGGTTTCGGCACAGTGGGAATCAGGTAGGAACTATTTAGTTAGGTCGACGGGGATTGCAGAAAGTCGATATTACCTAACCCATTCCATGCCTACCTTCCCTGATTTTTTAAAAATAATCTCTAGTGTAAGAGAATCCTTTGTAAAAATATCACACTAAAAGCCAGGATGTTTTCATGGCGATGATTATTGGCCTATATGATACAGCAATAAAATAAAATATGCCGTCACGTCCTAATAAAAAAAGCTTCATTGTTATAGCCTACTCTAACCGCTTGAGGGCAGTGTCGTCCATCGAATTTGCATTAAAATTTGTGTTCTTGGACCTAATGACCACTCTTTCAATTACCATAAGTTCAATTACCCACTGTTGAAATTGCAAATGTCTTGATAAGTGTATGCTATCTGTGGACTAATAGATTCATTCATGTTAATTCAAGTTAAGTTGACACCATTTACAGTTTGTATGGTAGGATTTTGTTTTCAACCTTATCCAGAGGGAAAAGTATCGCCTGAATTTGATCTAATATTTCGGAAAGTGTAAGCAAACCACTACACTGGCTAATTTCCTCAGTAGGTTGCACATGCATCTTCAAATGTCACTGGTCTACCATTGCTTTCTAGCCCACATAATTCATACAGGCTAATGACTAAGCCTTTTTTATTAGTTCCATGAGATCATATAGTACTAACTCGCAGCGGCGCTGCTAAAAATTTGGGGCCCTATGACAGAAAATTATTTTGGGCCTGCCAAACATTGGTTATAATATTAAAATGTTCTCTAGGGCCCCCTATCAGTGCCAGGCCCTTGGAATCATCCTAACTTTTCCCCCCCTGGCGGCGCCCTGCTAACTCGATTCCTATCTGGTCAAAGCCGTTCTCTCAGCTGTATGGCACTGCATTAAAAGAGGCCACCCACACATGCTCATACATAGTGGCTGTTGTGAAAAAAATATTTGACACATGCCAGTTAGGCTTATGTGTAGGAATTGGCAACATTTGTCCATAGCTTCACTCCTTAAAGGGGCACATTTGGTGTCGACGGCTTGTTCTTGGACTGTGCTGCATGTGTCCTTTGAGGGCATTAAGGCATTCTAATCCTAGTCAGAAGGTGTCATGGGCCCATGTGGCTTCAGTGGTACCATATCATTTGGTTGTTTCTGCCAACATGTGACACCAGCTGCCTGCCACACAGAGAAACAGATGACACAAGGTGGAGATGAACCAAATGGCACTTCAGGGGACCTGAATGAACAAATGGGGAAAAGGCAGCTGAGATGCACACACACACACACACACACACACACACACACACACACACACACACACACACACACACACACACATACACGTGTAGCTTAGTCTTGCTTATCATTATGTTGAAATATGATGTTTCCTTCCTTCAATTTTTTTAAAAGACTGTAGAGACTGTAGATCCGGTAAGATTGAACAGCCCTAAATAAAAGTAAATGCCAAATTCAATTCAATTCAAATGCCAAAGTCAAAATGCTTTTGCTTGAAAAAAAGAAAAGGTTGTCATGGAAACAGGGGTTGCAACCCAGATGGTTTTATCTTCGCTGTGTTCGCTTCACTTCCTGATTCACTTGAAATTCCAACAGCACCACTTAGGTTCCCTCACCTAACGCCAACCCCCACCCCCATATACATAAGGGCTGATGAATGAACACATGACGACAGTCAAGCTTTTCTTTGGTTCAGAATACCTCTCAGAATAACCTCTCAGGACACAGCAGTGCTGCACAGAGAGTACCTGGCCTTCGGCCATATGAGCAAAAAGGTGATTGCCATAGAGACAGCACATTGTGATGTCACAATGTTGTGAGACAGAACGCTTTCAGCTGCTCTGACTAGCTTTAGCATTTTGGTGCAAATGTGGGCGTCCATCTGTAGAATGACCACCAGCATTAGCATTATCTCAGACCCACCATCATCACCATCAATCCGATCATGTTACATGGGCAAAATGGAGTTAGTAGTCTGTAAGTGCCCCACACATCTAAAAGCCACATAGTATTGAAAGCCTCTTAGTGTACTTAATGCATAACAGACTAGATCATAGCAACTGTATGGCCATCATGCTTGGGTTTTAGTTTCAAGCTTCTCAACTTCCAGTTCAACCACCATACCAGATCAATTCTTGATCTGATGATATTCCATTTCCCAGTAATTGCAATGCCTGAGTGTTCCAACTGGATCCATTTTTCCACCTTCCGATTTTAAAATTTCTCTCTTTATATAAACCTATGCTTATAAGAGGTAATTACTTCATCGTTATAACAATGCATGTAATGAATATATATTGTTTCTTTCTGCCTGTTCTATTTATGATGTTTTTAAAATTATATTCACTTCTGTTGTTCATTTGGTCTCATTTTAGTTCTTTCATTCTGTGCCTTACACTCCCACAGTAATCTAACTTGAATCATAAAGGTTTTGCTGACTGAATGTAAATACTACACAGGCAGCTAAGCACCAAGGATGAATTTAAAAGTTCACACAGAGCCATATCAATTGATACCAGGTAGGAAGGAGTAGGACTGTGTGTCTGACCCTCCAGGGCACCCAGGACTGGCCAACCTGTGAAAAGGTATCTCCTTCAAAGCGCCCACATGGAGACATGATAGCTCTCCGCGTCTGCCTCAGAGGGGTTGTACATGAAAAGGAAACGACCCCATGCAGAGGTTAAAAGGTGCTGACGCCGATCGTCTCTTGTGTGACCTCTGGGGGAGTGGGGTGGGGTAGGCTGATTAACGGAAATCCAAAACCTGGACACGTGAATTAATAATACAGCAATGGCTAGTCCCCTGCAGACAGATTTGGCTCTCTCACAACCCCTTCTTGTGACTTCAGAAATCCTATACCGTGCTGTTGTCCTCACCTGCGGTATGTCTGTGTGTGTGTGTGTGTTTGAGAGAGAGAGAGATGATGAAGGGCACAAGCTCGTCTTACTGTCGCCTGCAGTCTCAGTGAGCAGGGCTACAGAATAGTGGTGCCCTGCAATTTTCAAAAGGTGTGATACAACGCCACGTTCTCGTGCACAGTTTCAGTTTAATGTGCCATTCTGGCTTTGGTTAACGACTGCAGCTTCGCTCCTCAGGTCCACTGCACACTGCGTTCTGGAGAAGTGTAACGAGATCACTGGTATCCTCCCGAGGAAAGAAAACCTGTTTTCTTATACCAAAATTAAATGATAAATTCCACAGCACCATCGGGAAAGTTTGCTGTCGCACAGCAGCATGTTTAGGGTTGACAACCTGCTACCTCAATCAAACGAGTGACAGAGAGCCCTGTGTTCAACTGCAACTCTTTATGTCGCTAATCTTATTTGAACACATATCTGAATATACAATGTCAATATGATATCATAACAAAAAAAGACAAGAAAACATTTCCATTATGTACATTAATTACAGAATAGGGGGCATTTAGCACAAAGAACAGGTATGGCTGCTACCTTACAAGTGTGTATTTGTTTATGTGTGTGTAGGTGTTAGTTAGTTCAACTGCACTGCACATTCCAGTGATATTGCCATCTACCAAAGCCACTTCCAGTCAGTAGTTGTCACCATGGTTAAGCAGTTATTAAAGGTATTGAGCCCCAGACTTCATTAAAATACCCACTGTCTGCCGTTAGGCTTACAGCAAACCAGCTACTCACAAAAACCAGTTCAGACCAGATTCACAAAGACACAAACGACATGCAGATAGAAAGAAAGAAAGAGAGAGAGGGACAGAGACAGAGCTGAACACAGACAGACATTCAGACAGAGAGAGAGAGAGAAAGAGGAGACGAAAGATTGGGAAGCTGTTGACATCCACAATCCAAAACCCCTCTTCTTTTGGTCCTCTCTGTACAATTCAGAGGTTAACACTGAGATGGAGGTCACGGAAAAGTCAGAGTTCAGTGACTAGAGTCCAGTGTGATGCCTCAGCTTCCCCAGTGTCAAAAACTACCACCACACCACCCTTTAATCCACGTACTGTATGTTGGGGAAGCAATTCACTGCTTGTTACAGTAAAAATGGCAACACCAGCTCCTCTCATGGTGGGCTTTGGTTGATTCCCCCCACCCCCCACCCCCAACTTGGCTGAAGGCTGTGACTGGACCTGGATATCTCTGGTGTTGGTGCATCCGTGTAGGGGACTTGCATCCCTTTTCTGGTAAACAATATTCATTTGCCAGGAGAAAAGACACCATTGCTTAAAAAATGAGGCAATGTACAAAATGCAAGGATGTCAAAAGTGGCTGTTTGTGTTACGAGAGTAGAATCACAAAGGCCTCCAACAAAAGAATGAAAAAGAGATAGATAGAGAGAGAGAGAGAGAAAGAGAGAGAGAGAGAGAGATGGGAATAGAAACTAACTGATGCCAATGGATGCCTGAAACCATGACAAAGCATTAAGTAACTCAGTGTTTCCTAAAAGGTTGTAAACTGTTCATCACTCCTTTATGTAATGATGATGTTGAACAGAAAGCAGGCAATGTTCCTCTCTTCTCATTGGTGGACTTTGGTTGCCGTTGAGCTGTGAGGATGGGGCAGACTGTGGGACCCTGAGGATACCAGCGAGAGAGTGGAGCCAGAGGAGGACAGCGTTTGAGGCGCCTGGCACCTGAAAACACCAGACCAGACATCAGGATGTAGTCCTACATTATAACCCTGAGACACATCTACACAAATCCAGTGCATGCCTTAGAGGGCCATTCTGCAGTCAGCAGTTATATAACTCCATTTTCTTCCTGTAGCCATGCTAGTTGACTACTTGTAGATACATCCAGTTAAACCGCTTCTTTACAATTGCTATGTTAAACCAGCACACTGCTATCTTTACAGGCTCTAGTCCATGTTGCATAGTGTTTATTTTGACATTTTGAGCTGAACACTGACTCTAACACTGGTCTATTTTGACGTTATCTCCTGCCCCAATAACATAGCTTTGTAGCTGTTTGTCACTAGAACAACATCGCCATCAATATATTTTTTTGTTTGTTTGTTTTTGGCTACCGACAGAACATGAACATGAGGAATATACAGCACCAATGTACCAGATATTCCCTGTGGATCTTGGAAAGATACTTTGTGTACTTCTGTGATATACTCTGTGATATGGTACAACCCTCACCTTCAATATTGGTTCTCAAGAACCTGTAAAGAGTGTAGGCCTACTGGAGAACCAGGAAATATTTCATGTGACATCCTCTAACAATTTGCTATTGGCAACCCTGTCCAAGACTTCTTATCCTCACAAAAATTTTTTATCTATGAAGAATTTTATTAGCTGACAGTTGATTTTTGTGCAAAAAGTCTAGGATTGTTTATTTTACAAAACATAAGGAGTGGTTTAATTTTCTTCTGCACTAAGGAGGTTTTCCATGGGGAAAGTCAATGAGATAGCCCACAGAGAGTGATACCAGTCCTGCACAATGCAATTAGTCTACCACCTGCTGTGGATACTATGAAAAGCTCATCTGCTAACAGTGCTACATCCAGTAAACAGAGGCTAGCCAGGGATTAGGCTGACTGATGACTAGTGTTAGCGTGAGCTGACGCTAACCTTTACTCGGCTAATCCCAGCTCCCTGCTGCTTTGCACACCTTTAAAATTAATCCTAATCTAATCCAATCAGTGGCTTCCTAGTTTCATCAGATTTCTGTGGGATGATTCCTCTCACTTCTGATTCAGTTAGTCTTCTCCTTTTCAAACCCTGTTTAACCTCATATACTGAACAGGACAGTGACTCAGCATGATAACAGAAAGGTATTGAAGCAGTGAGATCAATGTTAATGAATGAAGAAACTGTTTAGTGGCACATGCTTTCATTGTTTATAATAGATTTGTACCATCATGGAATGTTACTATTTTCCCCATAGTGGTCACTGCTCTGAACTGTTTTAGGGGAAGTTATTTTCTAACCTGTCCTTCTTAATCTGTACTGGACCACAAAAAGGAATTCTGCTTTGGGGCTTCAGGCCTGCGTCAGTAGGATATTAATGCCACATATAGGGGCATATGGGGGGCACTATAGATGGGCCTCCGGGGGGAAGAGTTGAATGAGAGTTCCCATTGGTGCGGCCTTTACCAAAACAGGCTGTCAATTCTAACACACACTTCACAATAAAGCACATGGTCCTGCACAAACACACCCAATGAGTGAAGGACTGGTCACTGTAGTGAATAGCTCTTTTCACATTGGAACCCGTCATAACTCAGGGGCCAAAATTATGTCTTAATCACAGGTCGAACAAAGTGAACACAGGGCATATTATCTGCCAGAAAGCTGAGTTCATGAGTTGAGAGAGGAGTTAGGAGCAGAGTTGCACAGGGTAGCCAGCAGAGGGAGCTCTGCCAAGCTGTATAGACTAAATAAGCTTTATAATGGTATAATACAGTATAATGTACATACTCTTCTGATCCTGTGAGGGAAATCTGGTCTGCATTTATCCCAATTGTGAATAAGTGAAACACAAATAGCACACTGTGTGGTAAAGTACACACTAACTCGCAGCAGTAGGCTGCCTGCTACAGCGGAGCCCAGGGAGCAGTGAGAGGTTAGATGTCTTGCTCAAGGGAACTTCAGCTGTGGTCTACTGGTTGGGTATTGAACCAGCAAGCCTTCGGTTTCAAGCCCAAAGCCCTAAGCAGTAGGCCACGCCTGCCCCTAAAAACCTACTTTCTGTAGAAAGCCAAACAAATCTCTTAGCTAAGCAATCTGCTGGTCTGTAGCCTGTCCCCTACATGACTGAAATGCTGGTAACGGACAAATGATTTGGATTCTCGATAAAGCTGAACCATGTAAGGTAACGTTAAGCAATCTTTTTGTGTACTGCATATGGTGGTGGCGTTAGATCCTGTGTTGTTAACAAAACAATGCTAACGTTGTTTTGTTTTGCTTGCTAAATTGCCAATATCCCTTGACATGTAGCTCATTCGTGTTTTCTTAGGTAACCTACAACAAACATCTACCTGAGCTAGCCAAAGCAATTGTAAAGCCCTCAGTAGCGCTAAGAAAACTATGAAACCAGTTAGCATGACACTGACATGAATACACCATCTCAAGAAAGCATTTTTAATAATAACGGGATATTCGGCAGTGTGAAAGGGGCTAATAGGCTAATACTGTATGTGGAGTGGTGCTTCATATTATGCTAACATCTATGGCCATACAGATATAAGCATTCATAAACACAGGTTTACTCTCTCACTCTCCTCTTTCTCTCTCTCACACACTAACAAACACACATACACACATACACACACACTGACCACGAACGGGACTTCCTGACTCTTGAGGCAGTGGACCTCTCCCTGTAGGTGGCGTTGTCCAGGTGCAACTCTCGGTTCGGTTCACCCTCTGTCCCCGCCTTGGGGAACTCCAGCTGGAACATGGTGGGTGGGGTCATATCCAGCTCCAGGATCATGATATTCTCTGCCTATGGAGACAATTTAAGGACACACAAGACAAATGAGATATACAAGACAGAAAATCAACACCTCTGATGCATAAATAACGGAGTTATGCAATACTGGGGTTATGTAATTGTCATACTGCAGGGCTGTGACACCATGTAGGAATGCATGAGCAAATTCTTGTCCCCAAAAATTCTACGGGAGTGCTGAAACCTACTTTTTCTTTTGTCTCTCTCTCTTTCTCTGTCCCCCCTTCCCCCTCTCCATCTCTATCTCTCTCTCCATGCTGCCAGACCTACCCTATATCTGGAATGGGCTCCCATTGCTATGGCAACCCTGGCATAGTGGCTGATTGGTCGTTTGTAGCCCACTGCGGAGGCTGGCCTCCTCTTCATCTGAGTGTGTTTGCTGAGAGTTGGAAAGATAGAGAGAGAGAGGGAAAAAAAGAAGAGAAGGAAAAGACAGGGCATGATTGAGAGTGACGCAACCATGAACGCTGGCATTCCCTTGTTTAAAACAATGGATGAGCGGCACCATTTTGTGTGTGTGTGTGTGTTTTTGTGTGTGCTTGTGGGAGAAGGATTGTTGTGTTTCCTTGTTACACAATTATTTGTCCGTACTTCTCACTGGACATGCTTCTCTGAAAACAGAAAGATCTCACCACTTGTTATGGTTGCAGTAAAAAGCCGTCTTTGTAATTGTGAGTGTGTGTGTGTGTGTGTGTCTGTGTTTGGAATGAGACAATCGCCTATCTTTTCAGTAACATACACACACACACACACACAATAGTAGCCTATTTGTCAGTTTCTTCCTCTGTCCAATGTCCAGATGGAGCCTGAGATTTCCTGTGGTGTAGCTACCAGACTCAAACACAGAGACATGCATGAACACACACTCACACATACATGAACATGTGCAGGGAGGCACACACACACACACTGCATGCCCCCTCCCCCCTTTAATTGTCCCTGCTGAGTACAGAATGTTACTGTGACCTTCACCTTCACATCACTCCACCCTACCCAATACACCCCCGCCCCCCCAACACACACACACACACACACACACATACACACGCACAATAATTAGCCTATACATGTACAGTCATTACCACATTCAGGGCAAACCCAAAAATAGGAACAATCCCCACTCTACAAAGGTGTGCATATTCATGGGGCAGCAGGCCCTGACTGGAGTTTTCTCAGTCTTGTCACAGACTGAGGAGAGCTTTGGGATCAATTCCTGACTTGCCCTGCTAAAAGCCTAATGCTTTTCACACCCACAAACAAACAGGCAATTATTTGTGGAAATAAATAAGCACATCCAAAACAACTGCTCAACACATAGCATTTCCAGACCAATATACTCAACTCCTTATCACTGGCAATGGGTACAAACAACAAGTAATGTATTCCTTTCATGAGTAGTAACAGAATCCTGAAAATGTTGAACAAATTATGATGATAAATCTATAAAAGTGTCACTACAAAATACAGAGCACAAGATGAATTTCCTACAGCATATACCTTTATTAGTTTTGAATAAAAGATGCCTCAAGACTCATTTTAAATCATTATCATCAGCATCATTGATGAAATAAAAGCAATATACATTGAGTAAGGCTTACACTTTTTATAGATGAATTTAGGGATGCCTCAAAGCTTCAAAATGTTGATAGTGAGAGCAATTTTACTATTTAAATGACAAAAGTCTGAGTCTCTTTGCTTATCATGTCCACAGCTTTTAGAACACTCACAAATGCATTATAGGACACATCCCACCTCTTCCTTATCTATGTATTATATGATAGCTGTGCAACAAACCGCAGTAACCCAGAGGGGACAAAGCAAAGTAATTGTGTGCATAAAATAAAGCCTGTCTGGTTGGCGGTTTTATGTAAAGCTCTGTGATTAGCGTGGGCGCTAACATTATTAGGAGACCTTCTGCCTGAATAGCAGTGTTCCCTGTTCAGTGGGTGGATGGAAAGAGCTTCCACTAAGCACTTAGAGGTCACATAAACTCCTGCCTTTTGGATTTATTTATGGTTAAAAAAATGTACTGACATTAAGTCAGTGTTGTGATTCACACAGCAGAGGATTTTATTTGTGTGGATGAGGCTATTTTGCAAATGCTGGAATGTCAAATCTCAAATCTAGCTGTATTAGCTGGGTATTTATTTCCTCAGGGAGATTAAGGTTACCAGGTCACCCAAAAGGTCAATGAGAGGTCACAGGAGCTGCAGGCAGGTCACACTCACTTTTCTGAGGGCACGAGGGGCTGGAACTTCCACTGGTCCTCCTCAGTGTCAAACACCAGGCGGTTCATGATCTTGTTCTTCTCCTCAGGTGGGATAAAGTTCTCAATTATCAGGTATCTGCTCATGCAAGCACACAGCACAACACAACATAATGGGAAAATGCAGCAAAAAAGCAAACAGATATTGATAAATGTTATATATGCATACTGTATTTGCACATGTATTTGTATGTATGTACATATGATTGGTCAATGCACATGCCATTTGTCTGGCTTAGTGGATGTGTTGTTGAATAATGTGACATGTATCAGTATGTGCATAGTGTTGTGTATAACTAGCCTATGTATAGAGAGAATAGCTTTACGTGTGTGTAAGTGTACAGAGTCTCTGTGTTAAATTGTGCTTGAAAGTGTGAGTAAATGAGAGCAGTACAGTGGACATGAGTGATTACTTCAAACTCTATTCTGTGTGTGTCTGTGTGTGTGTGTCCATGTATGTGTGTCTATGTGTGTGTGTATTCACTCACTTAAATTTCAGCTCTCTGGTGAGCTCATTCTGAGTCTGCTCAAGCTCCTGCCTGGTCCTCACATGTTCATCATTCACATCCTGGATTTCAGCCTTCACTGCCTGCAGCTTTGCATACAACTACACGCACACACACACACACACACACACACACACACACACACACACACACACACACACACACACACAGAGGCAGAGACGGGAAGAGAGAGAGAGAGAGGAGAAAAGAAAGAGAGATAGCAGAGAAATAAAGGGCAAGTCCAAGTCAATGAAAGAGAGAGAGAGGTGGAAAAGGAGAGGAGGAGGATTATTTTCTGTGTGTATGTGTGTGCGTGTGTATGTGTGTGTGTGTGTTTGTGGGGGGTAGGTTAGGAAGTGGGTTTTGGTGGCACTGCCGCTGGGGGCCAGTCTGCCAGTTCGTTACCCCTGGCAACAACACCGGAATGCCACTGGTGCCCAGCATCAGGTTTGGCCAATCACAGACAGTCTCCTGAGCAACCACATAATAGCTTTATGTCTTTCGCTTGGCAGAGATGACTCCCTGCCTCAGGAGTGGCAATGGACTCACTACTCCTCCGTCATAACCCACTCTTTCATTTATTCATTCATCCGTTCATTCATTATATCCTTGTATGAATCATGTCTATTATTCACAAGGGCACACCATTCGTCATTTCATCTAGCCTCTAATTAACAGACAAAATCACAGTCCTTCACACAGGCTTTGTTTTCTGGCAGTAAAGGCAGAGCTAAGTCAGTATTAGATAGGAAGTACACACATGTTAATCTACAAACCCCTTACACACCAAAACAATAAAAAAAACCAAAATAACAACAAACAACACACACACACACACACACACATTCACACTCACCTCTCCCTCTTACACACACACACACACATACCGATATATAGAATATACACTCTCTTTCTTTATTCTAGAGTCAGTCAACAGTTCTTCTCTAGTGAATGTCTCTGTACTTGTCAAACTACCTCATCTCTTTTCATACTTCCTCTCTCTCTCATTCTCCCTCTCCCTCTCTCTCTCTCTCACACACACACACACACACACACACACACATTCAAGAGATGCAGAGAAGCACTAATAACTGCCACAAATCACACCCACTCTCACTAGTCAAGCACCAGCATTCAGACACAGAAGAAAGAAGAGAGACAAGACAATAAGACAAGAAAGAAGAGATGACAAGAAGGGAGAGGTAGCTGGCTTGCGAGAAGGTAGTGGCTGATGGGAAATGTAGTCGCAGTTGGTGAGGCAAGGTAGTCTGAGGTAGCTGGGTTTAATCAGAGCATATCATCGCTTGTGGACCAAGAGGAAAAGGGTTTCTAGTCCAAGGTTTCCAAACATACCAAATGTATAAGGGTGTGCAGGCAAGTTAGTCTAAAGTCCAGGGGAGTGTTAGAAAGGTGACGGGGGATGACAGACCAAACCATCTCTGGGCTGGATCTAAATACTCCTAAAGTTTCTGCTCCATGAGTTCAGGCATTGGCTAGCAGCTTACAACAAGGCAGCAGCACTGTTATTCCCAGTGTGTGTTAGCATGTTAGCATTCGTTAGCCTCCGTTCGCGATGGAGGGTAGGGAGAGGCTCAGAGGGGATTGGGCGGCACATGGAGCGGGGGGGGTGGAGAGACTGACAAACCTTTTTGTACTGATAAACAAGGAACGCGGGTCCACAGAGGAGATGGGGGTCACAACACAGCCCAAAGGTCATAAGGGAGGTTGAAGGGCAAGGGTCCAGGAGTTGGGTGGGATGGAGTGGGGTGGGGTGTTGGGGCAAAGAGGAACAGCGACATTAGGAGACCAACATCACAGGGATACACACACAAAGGGCAGACGTACAAATGTGTGTGTGTGTGTGTGTGTGTGTGTGTGTGTGTGTGAGTGTGTGTGTGTGTGTGTGTGTGTGTGCACGCGTGTGTGTGTATGTGAGTGTGTGTGTGTGTGGTGTGGGCGTGTGTGTGTATGTGAGTGTGTGAGTATGTGTGTGTGTGTGTGTGTGTGTGTGTGTGTTTGTGTGTCACCTTCTTGAGCTTCTTGGTCTTGAGCTCCACCTCCTGCTGCAGTGAAGAGTAGGTCTCTCTGAGTTCCACGGTCTCCTCATCCTGAGCCAGCATCTGCTGCTGCATCTCCCTCTCCCTGCGGGTCTACACACACACACACACAAACAAATAAACATATACACACACACATCAATATGTACATATGTCTAACAAAGAGATCTCACAAAAGTGAGTACACCCCTCACATTTTTGCAAATATTCATATATTCTCATGGGACAACACTACGGAAATTAACCTTAGATACACCCGAAAGAAGCCATTGTACAGCTTGTATAGCAGTATAGATTTATTGTCCTCTGAAAATAAGTCAACATACAGCCATTGATGTCTAAACAACTGGCAACAAAATTGAGTTCACCTTACAGCAAACATGTCCAAACTGTGGCCAAACTGTCATTGTTCTGTGCGATCACCATTATTATGCAGTGCTTTATCTACTATGGCAGGGCTCGGCAGGGCTCCTGGCGTGCCTGTCACAGTTGACACGCAGAGTGATTCTCACTGACGCAATGGTCCGCAGCCCTTGTTTTTAGTAGAGAAAGTCTGTCCATTTGCTGTTAAGGCAGCCTAAATTATAGGGTGTATAGGGTACATCTTCTGTAGTGTTACAGATTGCAATGCACCCTACTGGCTTTAAACATTTTTCCAAGAGACAAATCCCAGTGCAGCAGTTGCTACAAAGATCGTTCATCAGGTTGTGCAGCAGTTGCCATGACGGTTCGAGCATTCAAACATATCCTAATAATTGTCCAACCTCTGTCGTCCTTATCAAACAGGACACAGAACACAGAGTGTTCAGAATTTAAGGCTTTGACAGGGTTCACATAACAAAAACGAACCAAATGATTGACATTTTGCTAGGAATTTAAAATGTAATGTTTCCTTTCAGTAAGTTTTCTGATTGCAAGAATTTTTAAGGACAGAAAAAGGTAGGCATACTAAAGGGCAAGGTATCCAATTCATAACTGTTAGATGAGAGGAGCACGATTAAAGTGCATTGAGAATGCTGTTGAGTTAGGCCTACAGATATTTGCACAAACCCGAAATGGGTGATTGTGCTTCCTATTATGCAAGTCAGCCTGTAGTAGTATGAGACCATTTCTTTTTGGCACATGTCAAAAAGGTTGCTAACCCGTTTCAAACCATCAAATAAACCAGTTGTATATATGTGTGTGCGAGTGTGTGTGTGTGTGTGTGCGTGTGCGTGTGTCTGTCTGTGTCACCTGTTCAGCAATCTCCTGCCTCTTGAGCTCAAGCATCTTCTGCTGCTCATTGGTGTGATCCATGATGTTCTTTCCTCCAACCAGGAGCTTGCTCTCCAGTGCCTGGCAACAACACATAAGGGTTAGCATTAGCATTAGCATCAGAGACCAAAACAAATACATTAAACAAAGAGTGATAGGTTTAGCGTAGTATGGCTGTAGTCTACGTGATATGCAGGTATATGCCTTAAAACCACTTAAAAAGTTCCTGGGTTTGCGTATATCCAGTAAAGCACAGGCTGCAATACTGACAACACTGTAATAGCAGTAGCTGTGTCAGCACCTCAGGTGCCCCACCACAGACAGTATACCCACTACAGCATACTAGACTACAGCACTGGTCAGCGTTGGCGATACACAATTAGGGACCACACTAATAGGGTACACACTACACCACACTAGACAGGGGTACATAGTCCCCCCACTTCTTCAAACAGAGGCTATTTCTCACTTCTTAATATTAGCCATTCATTTAAATAACATTATATTGTGTTTCCCCACGAAACAAATCTCCACTACACCTCTTCTAATAGGCTACATTAAACAAAGAATGATAGGGCACACATAATGGTCATCATTAGCAGTACACAATTAGAGGCTGTGCTAATAAGCTAAACAAGGATTAACAGGAAATGAGGACTGTGGAATAGTGCATTTGTTGCTAAGTACATCTGGAGATTCTAAAATACATTGACCTTGCTTACCGAACAACAAACATAAACGACAATCTCTCTCTCTCTTTCTGTCATACACACACGACCAGCCCAAGGCATAAGCAAACTAAGCGGCCGCTCAGGGCCCAAACGCCATCAGTGGGCCCCCAAAACTAGTTGGAATGGCTATCTCCACAAATTTTTTATTTACTTTTTTTTTTTTTTTAATTAAAAAGCGTTATATAAATGATGTGATATTGCACAAGACAAACTAAAGAAACAAAAAACAATCATTTTCACAGCTGGTACAATGTAGGTTAACCAATTCTTGCTAATGGTTGCTGCCACTGCACCAGACGCACACGAGGACACGAGTGAAGTGATTGACTTTTAATGTCAGAAGATAGGTGGACTAGTTGGCTGTGAAGCCATGTCTCTAAAACGATGTTATCCATCTGGAGCAGAGAAGAGAAAGAAGAAGAGACAAGAGGAAGAAATAAGGCAGCAAGTAAATGCTAAGTTTGAATGTCCAGTGATACTATTTTTGTGTGTCATCAAGCTTTTCGGTTATGTTCTGGTTAGGTTGGCTGGATAGCTAACAGAATGCGTATGGTAGCTAACGTTATGCTACCCAACAAAACAAAATGCCACCGGCTAAAATATTTAGCTGAGGGTGTCAAGACTGTTCGGTAACTTTATGTGATAGATTACTAAGACTGCTGTGATACTTTTCAATTATATTTAAAATAGGTGAAAATATTTACCTAGCATCAGAGGCGGAGCGGGGCGGGGGTGGTTTTTGGGATTGAAGCACCGAATCTCACTTCAAAAACCCCGAATCGTTTTATGCTTATGCTTTATATTTAAAAATTACGACAACCCTGACACTATGTTCCCTGTAAATTACATTAAAACTCATTAATGAACAAATAGGCAACAATAAAACCGACATTACCTCATTCTTAAAATGCTGCTATTTTAAGATGCCAACTAGAAAAACGGAATTCCACCCACAGACGGTGCACTCAGTGTTCTAAACATTAACGTCTCCTTTCTAAAGTCTATGCTCGTCTGTCAGAGCTCGTCTGTCTTCCTCAGACATTACCAGAGACAGACATTACCAGAGACAGACATAAGAGATTTTTTTTTTAAACAACCACTGGTGATGCTGTATCATCGTTTCAGAAAGCTGTTTTCTCATTCTGATTCTCTATCTTTTAATAGCCTTTTTTACAACGTTGTATTACATAAAAATGCTATCTAAGGTGAGACACGGCAGGTGAAAACGTGGATTTTTCATGCTCCGGTTAAATTTGAGATTTTTTACTAGTCTGCATCCTTAACATGTTATCTTTCACTGATATAAAGAAAGTGACAAAATTACACATTTAGATGTTTATTTCATTACGTTACTTTTGAAGACTTGCGCTCGTGATTTTTACTGGAGATTCATCAAAAGTTAGCATTCTTGCGCCCGAAGTCAAAAGGCCACGGAACCGACCAGTGGGGTCTGCTGCACACCGTAACGATGTTGTAGAATCTTGTAGAATTAATAATTCTGCCTCATCAATGTTGGCTTGGCTTCTGCTAGATAGATTTTAAAGTCTGAATTGTTCACTGTTATTGGTATTGTGTGGAGGCATGTATGAAACGCATAGTAATTAAGTCCTGTTACACTTATAAAATGTAGGCAAAAGTCATCAGATGTGTCAGCCTACTCTTGAGTATGAGTAACTGTCTGCTTTTGAATATAAGTAAAGATACTAAATTAATGATTAAAATGATGTATTAATGATGTACTGGTTTGACATTATTTTGCAGGAGCTCTGCTGAAGTTTTTTGGGGCACAACCAACTACACTTGCCCAGGCAGGTCTGGGTACCTCCTCCTCCTGCTCTTTTGAGAAAGTGCTCCAAGTGAGTTATTATGGGCTACTACCAAACCATGAATTAATCACACTTTTATTTCAAAACGGTTTTGTTATTGACACAGTTGAATATTTATTTTGAATGACATGACACATTTTACACAGTTGACCTGTTTTTTTTTTGTTTCATAGCCTCAGGTTCATCCTCTGTAGACCTACCAGCATCTAAGAGTGAGGGCAGATTCAAATGCCTGAAATTGAGGAGCGGTCACCAGCACATGAAAGTACTGTTTGTAAGAAGTGTGTATGCTAGGTTTTGTTTTGTAGTTGAGGATTGCATGTTTTGCGCATTTGTGTCAAATTTTAAAACCAGAGAAAATAAACTGGTTAACTTGTTTACTGTAAATACAGTGTCTTGTCTGCTGATTTGTTCTGTTACTTACAAACAGTTTAACATGCCACACATCACTCTGAATATTTTATATTGCAATAGCCATAATGACGCAAGTTACTGTATGATGTACACCAACTAAAAACACAGATGACAGTGGGTGTTCTAGACTAACTGTGTAGTCTATGAAACGATAAAGCAGCTAGTAGCTCAGTTTTGAGTGTGTGTGTGTGGGGGGGGGGGCACATCAAATTCCGCTTAGGGCCCCATAAAGGCTTGGGCCGGCCCCGCACACACACACAAACACACATCTTTGATTTGTTACAGTGTGTGTGTGTGTGTGTGTCTGTATGCTGTACTTGTTACTGGCTATACTGTATATGTAGACTAAGATTAGGAGGTCTACTAAATTTGATTACATAACATGTCTCATGGAGGAATTATCTACAACTGCTCCAGTCAGTCTGCTGATTAGTTACAGTCTGATGTCATGATTTCACATCAACATACAGCTGTGTCTTAATAAGTTATGAATAGAAATAAGTTAATTATATTCATTCAAAATAATTCCCCCTTTATCACACACCTGCTCTAGATTTGCAGTTTGTAGTGACTAAATAACTATTTAAAGCCTCAAATCTGATGAAAATCCTCTTTCTGGATTTGTCCTGGGTCAGGGAAGACTTCCTGTTTACGCTTCATCTCCCAGAAACCCCCTAAACCTCTGAGATCTGACTCAAAATGAACAGCAGTGAGAGCAGCAGCAGCATGCACAAGGACACACACACACACACACACACACACACACACACAGACAGACACACACAAACAGCTGTCTGAGGCAGGGAGATGCTGAATGAAATGATTCTAATGAATAACTTGCTTGTTTTCTGCAAATTATTCTGTTGTTCTTTTCTTCTTTCAGAAAGGAGCCACCCTTCATTACAGTCATATTCATCTCTACAGCAGACATGCACACATACACACACACGCACACACCCACACATACTCACTCAAACACTGAAGAATGCATATTAGCCTTCCAATCTTCTGTTTCTGTTCTATATATGATTCCTACAGACCTCCACTCACTGGACTATAAGCATAAGACTGCTATTGAACACACACACAGACACACACACACTCAGTCAAACCAAAATAATTGAAGTCTGCTTGTACCCACAGCATACAATCCAAGCCCAGAGAATGTTCTGTGTGTATGACCCACAGAGGTGGGTCATCCTCATACGCATATAGTGCGTGCGCGCACACACACACACACACACACACACACACACACAGAGGAGCAGCCATTTTGGCTTGGGTGGGATGCCAGGGACAAACACCATATGGGATCCAAAAGAACAGACGCGGCCATCGCTTCGATCCATCCATCAGACTGTAACAGCCCTGGCAGCAGGGCAAGAGACGTGCCCACTGTTGCCACACAAACACCACTGTTGTCCTTTACCACTGTGTGGACCATTTATCCAGTTAGTGTTGCATTAAGAAGGACTGTCAGTTCCCTCTGGGGACAAAGACAATGGCTCTGCGGTGCAGTCAGAGTACTCAGCATTATGGACCATCTCTCAGAATATGGGCCATATAGTACTGGGGAAAACAGGGGCCTCTAGTATCTCTCCCTCCATCTCCCTGTCTTACTTTCTCTCTTTCTCCCTCTCTCTCTCACTCCATCTCTCTCTCTCTGTCTCCCTCCATCTCTCTCTCTCTCTCTCTCTCTCTCTGTAGTGATGCGGAGTTGAACCTCCGTCTGTGGGACATAATGCACTCTTTGTGTGCAGTCTGCCACTCTGGGCTCTAATCTGCACACAAAGCTCTTTTATCCTGCCGGCTGGGGGCCCTGGAGCCAGAGTCAGAGGCAGGCTTTAACAGGCAGATCCACGGACAGCCCACTCGAAACCCCAGGACCCCAAGACCAGAGTGCCCCCCCAAATTCCCCCTGATAAGAGGGACAGTTCAGCCCACAGCATTCGGTTCAGGGGTGTATTTGCAGGTGGCTAAAGGGAAGGTTGAATGATGTGCCAACCACATTCAAATGCCAATGAAGTTGAGTCTCATTACCCTGCCCAGCCAGTCAGGGGAGATCTAAAGGCATCCAATTGCAACCAAAGGAATGGAAATGCTGTTTCTAGGACATCCATGTATATTTCACAAAGGCACTATATATAAAATCCCTCTTGCTCTGCTTTCTCTGCTGGGAGAACAGATTAAGGCGGGAATGGAGGAGGCCAAAAATAAGAGGGGCCAAGAGGTTATACGGGAGAGGAGAGGAGAAAAGAGGAGAGGAGAGAAGAGGTGTGGGGAGGCGAGAAGAGAAGAGAACAGAAGACAAGAGAAGAGGAAAGGAGGAGAGGAGAGAAGAGAAAAGAAGAGAAGAGCAGTGAAGAGAAGACACACAAACTCCTCAGAATTAATCCACCCACAGATTTACACTCTTAGAAGTGTAGAATGTCTGTTGACTCCTTTCCATTTGTTCATGTTGTATAATTTTTCCTTTTTGTGATGCTTTGATGATACTGTCTTCACATATCAAGAATTTGAATTTGATACAGAACACAACCACTCTTGCTTGTATGTACAATGCAAACACACACTCTCTCTCTCTCTCATACACACACAAACACACAAGCACACACACACGGAGAACCCCCTTGAGGGGTCCTATAACCATTTCTCATCAGCTCCACCCCCTGATGGGAATCTCACTGATGTCCATCACCATGGTGATGAGCATAGATAATGATGGGGCGGGGGTGACGTGTGTATGTCTCTGTGTGTGTGTGTGTGTGTGTGTGTGTGTGTGTGTGTGTGTGTGGGGGGCGTGAGTCAGCACTGTATAGGCCTGTAAATCTCCACTGCACACACTGCCACTGAGCCAGAGACAGCAATAGAACAGGTCCTCAGGGGCATTAGACACGAGAGATGGATGGGGAGAGAGAGGGAGAGAGAGAGAGAGAGAGTGAGAGAGAGAGAGAGAAGGAGAGAGGGTCATGGCTGAGGAGAGAAACATGGCACTTTACATCATCTCTTAAAATAGAAATGAGATTTGTGTTTATACAAGCACAAACACACATGCCATCTACACAGGTCACACACAAGGGAAAAATACAAAATAACACTAACACGCTATGATGATACAACGCTATGATGGTGTGTGAAATCATACACACACACGCACACACAAACTAGAACATCTTACATTGCCATAGTAACAGGAAGATGGCTGTGTTTAATTATGCATGCAGGGAGGGGAGAAGTTGATAGGTTGATTTCTACTGGTGGGTTTACCCCCCTGGACACACATACACACACACACACACAAAGACATGCTTGGTGCTGACTCATCAATATTTAAATCCGCGATGCTACAGGGCCTGTGATGACTGACTGAAACAAAGATGCTGAGAACAGAACAGAAGAACAGAGGATTGCGTGTGCTCATATCCACACACACACACACCAAATCCTCCTTTTGTTGACTGCCCTCTTTCCTCTCTCTTTTCCTTCCTTCATGTGCGTGCGTTTTTGTGCTTTCTTCCTGTATGCGTATGGTTTGCATGTGTTCCACACACATGCCTTTGTCCAGCTGACACAACACAACTGAAAGCTGTTATTTTCCTGACAAAAACCCCACAACACTCCAACCCTGCAGATACAACACTGATATTAGATTTTGCCCTCGTAGGACCTAATGTAAACCAATCACTAAGTGGTTGGTGCGGCTAACAATGAGGTGATGCTCTTCCTGTGCGGGAGAGAGCCATTGTTGATGTCAATGTGTGGAAGCGTGAAGCCCTTGGCTGGGCAGGAACTGATGAGTCATCCCCTGACGGGATATGGTGGGTTAGGCAGTTATTTTTAAAAATCGTGGCAAGACCCCACAACAAAAACCTTCTGTTTGCCTCAAACTAGTCCTCCTTACCTCCCCCCCCATCCCCCACCACAGTCTGAGACACCTACTGTTGGGCACCAAGGGAGGGGGCGGAGGGGGGTAAGAGTTGCAAAGAATTGGAACATTGGAAGATTCTGACCTAGAAAAAGAACTCTAAGAATAAAGAATAAACTTTGTTTTCTTCACCAAGAGAAACAAGTAGACAGACTCATCATTATACACACATGTATAGGCAACACATCTGAGCAGACACTAACCCAAGTGAACTAACACACATGAAAGGCTTCATTTTACACCTTAAATCACAGGCGACTGTGAATGTGGACGTGAGTGTATGTGTTGTTCCATTGCTAAGGAAATCCAACATATGACATGAGAGTCACTGACGTGTCTTCTAATGGCATCTTCACACACATTATACACACACACACACACACTGTATTTTTTCACACACCACATTTCACCACTAGAGCTAGTTCCTCAATTGTGAGTCAAATAAAATATTAAAAAAGCAATACACACATATACAAACACTTGAAAGGAAAACCAGATGTGCTCAGTTAATGTCCACAATGCAAAATGTATTCACTAATATGAGCAGATTTTGCTTGGCGACCTCCCTTTCATTGGCTGCTGGCATAAACACAAAAATGAAGAGTGCCACCGTTAAGATCTCACTGGCTGACTGCCTCATTGAGCTGATCAGTAAACGTTTAGATCGACCAAACCAAATCTATCCTATTGCATTTAACTGTCAGACACATGCGTTCCAAAAGAATAACCACACAGACATATTGTCTGTGGTTGTTCGTGTTGCCCAGAGAAGAGAGGGCAGAATAAAGGCCTTGGAGGAAGGTCCTATACTTTGCATTATTTAAAGAATATTTTTGCATCTTGAAAACAGTCTATATGCATAGTAAGAAGTATAATTAGAGACTTTCTCTCTCTCTCTCTCAAGCTTTATGTGTGTATGTGTGCAAGAGAGAAAGAGAGAGAGCACACTTATTTCCAGTGCACTTAAATTATCTCTATGTGTGTGTGTATATATATATATGTATATGTGTGTGTGTGCGTATATATGTGTATATTATATTTTCACTACATATTGGAATGCTTTTTCTGCCTCTGTCGATCAATCTAAGTGTGTGTGTGTGTGTGTGTGCGTGCACTGGGGGGTGGGGTGGGGGGGGGGGGGGGGGCAAAAGAGGAATGCTCGCTCAGCAGAGCATATTGATTTAATACCAGTTCTGCAAAATCAGGGCAAAGTCAGTGAAGCTGTGACCTCGTTCATTTGTGTGTGTGTGTGTGTGTGTGTGTGTGTGTGTGTGTGTGTGTGTGTGTGTGTGTGTGTGTGCATCCGTGATCAGAGTGCTGATAGTCGAATGTGCATGGAGTGTTCAGCACTGCTCAATATGGAGGCATTATACTCCTAATCTTTGGCATGAGCTGCTTTGCACAAATCTAATAGACTGCCTCCCTAATCCACTAACAGGGATTAAAATATGGCCTTGCTTTAAATACAGGAAACACACACACACATACACACACTCACACATACACAAAACAATGCACATGTTCCATTTCAGGAAATGACACTAGGACCCATGGTGCAGAATATCCGCTAATCTGAATGGGAGGCCATCCTTACATACAACCCAAAAACATAGACAAACAAAACACATCATAAACCAACAAATAGCCCCACCCCAACACACACACACACACACACACACACACACACACACACACACACACACACACACACACACAGGAGATATACAACCCCTCTCATTTCTTTCCCTCTCACGCACAGACACACCTTGACTTTGGTGGTAAGGAGCTCAGCGGCCTCCTGCTCCTTCCTCAGATCTCCCATCATCCTCTCCTTCTCCTCCAGGAGCCTCTGCTTCTCCTCGGCCACCAGGCTGCGGTCATCCATAATGGCAGCCTTCTCCTGCTCCAGCCTCTCCTGTTGCTGTTGCACGTAGGCCCTGGCCTCCTTTGCCACGGTGCTCTCCTCACCTTCCTCCACCTCCTCCTCCTCATCATCATCCTTTAGCTCTCCATCAGACTCCCCATCTTCTGTGATTCTCCTCATCCTCCTTTCTTTTCTCTCCTTTGTCAGAATCCCTCGCTTGTCTAGTTGGGCCTTCAGCCGGGCAATTTCTTCCTGGAACTCCCTAAGAAGAGCATCTTTGGGATCCTCGTTGACGCGCGGCTTGTTGCGAATGTTTTTTGCACGGTTGGCGTAGCGTAGCGTGCTGAGGCTCTCCTCGTAATTGTACGCGGCCGGTCCAAGGGTGGCCACCATCAGTGTTTTGGCATTGCCACCGAGGGAGTCCTGCAGCAACCGTGTGAGTTTGGAGTCGCGGTAAGGGACGTGAGAACTGCGTCCATCAACCAGCGCTGAGATAACATTACCCAGCGCCGACAGTGACAGGTTGATTTTGGTAGCCTCTTTCAGCCGCTCTCCCCGGACGCCGGTCTTGGCTTGCCGCTCACTGCCCGCTAGGTCCACCAAGTTGAGTCTACCCACCCTTATGTGGTTCTGCCCGTCGGGGCCTATCTGACTACACTCCACGGTGATGAGAAAGATGGCGTGCGAACGGGAACTATGTTCATTCATGTTTGTGAAACCAATGGAGCGTGTCTGGTTGCCCACGTTCATTACATGCTCTATCTCTTTGACATTCTTTGTAACGAATGAAGACAAATCGCGGATGTAGACTCCCGAATCCGGGTTCTCCTTAAGCTCCAGTTTGCGACTGTGGTCCTTTGCGAGAAGGTCCCGGATCTCCTCCTGATAGATCTCAAGGTAGGAGGCGCGCACCAGGTACTGTTGGTTCTGTGAGCGAGAAATGTGCGTAAAGATGTGTTCGAAGGTGTTGGGGATGATACCGCGCTTCTCTGGATCCAACCACTGGCCTTGCATGGTGTATGTCTTTCCGGTGCCCGTCTGTCCATAAGCGAAGATGGTGCCATTGAAGCCTTGTAGAACCGAGTCTATGAGCGGCCTTACTGTCTCGTCGTACAGATCGCTTTGCTTGGAACTCGCATCGTACACTGCGTCGAAAGTGAAGGACTTCAGGAGCTCGCCTGGAGCGGCCCGGGGGTTCCGCAGCGCGACCTGTCCCAATTTTACATCCATATCAACGACGTTCTCAAAACCAGCCGCCTCCTCCTTTTGGTTGCGCGGGCGGCATCGCACCACCACCTTCACCGTCTCACAATTCTTGGTTTTAGACATTTTCTTATTTGTTTTCAGAGTATCAACGACAAAAATCTGAAACCTTGCCCACAAGACTGTTAAAATCAGCTGTCATAAGGCATCACGCGATGGAAGACTGTATCTTCTGCCCGTACTGTACGCATATTTACTCTTACCCCGAATCTCCGCTGCGGAAATTTCATAAACAAAAGATAGCTCTAGCTGCACACAGTAACGAATGAATAAAAACATACACACGTTGTCGTTCGTAAACCCCTTTTAGATCGCGTTTCACCAGCAGTCAAGTGATAATCCGTGCATATCGATGACGCCTTGGGTATCCGCCGCTGCAGCCCAGCCCGTGTCGGCGATGCAGCTGCTCCTGCTACTGCGATGGGGGATGCGACGGCTCAGTGCCCCAATGAGAGCTAGATCACACATACACACACAGAGTAACACACAGACACAACCCAACTCGTACGCATACGCACACTTTACGTTGCCATGCAAGCATGTCCTCTCTACATCACTGCAGACTGACTGTCATTGAACCATGGGAAACCGAGTTCTAATTACCCTACTGGTCACATAGCCTATGTCTATTCAGCTTTGCCAAACATTTCGGATGTGCGCCCCCTTGATTTTTTAAATAATTAGCCTTGACTGACGCTGTTCAGCAATAGATTGTTTATGAATAAGAACAGCTAAGAAATAACTAACTGGTTTACCAAGCCTCAGTCAATCACACAGCCGACAACATAGGCAAAACTATTTTAGAATTATTTGTGGTTTATAAAAATGGCCGAAATTACATGGTCTATTAGAAATCCCAAATGAAAAATAGCCTTATATTCGACTACTTATTAATGCAGATGATCATAAATAATCCAATAAAGGCGAAGGCGCATGACATGACAAAATATTAAACAACGCTGCCATCTAGTGGTCAGATTTAAAATTCATAACACCACCATACATTCAACAACAGGGGGCAGTATCATACCTCAGAAAGCGTCATTGGAAAGCCGGTCATGAACTCAAGTATTTTTAGTTAGGGCCCAAGCACCGCGGGTCGGATCGATTTTGAATTATAAAGGAATTTATTATATACCTCAAAGTAAGAAAATTATATGATGAATGTAAATCTCACCAGATAAGCAAAACACATGCCAGAAATTCACAATGCTCTGGTTGAATGGTCTTAAACAAAATGTTGGTTATTAAGATTAAGATTATAATGATATACACTTGCTCTAACTGGTATAGTGCAACCATCTGATTTAATCAAAGAAACAAGCTGAGTCCCATGACTACTGAAAAAACACATAGACTTACACTCACTCACCCACACACACACACTCATACTCGTATGCACACATACACCACCCCAACACACACACTCACAGTAACTTAAACACTGTTTCCATCTTTAGCCGTCTCTCTTTCACACACACATGCACTAACACACACTTGGACACACAGTCACACTCACTCACTCACACATAGACACACACACACACACACACACACACACACACACACACACACACACACACACACACACACAGATCACATGCTTATTGAGCAGTGTTTTAGGATAACTCAACATTAATACAACTTATATTACTTGTTTGTGATATAGCTTTGTTTGTGATATACCTATATACCTTCCACACTCTCAAACTCTTTACATTAGAATTTCCAAAATTAATGGATGAATTTTTAAAAGTCCATAATTAGTCCATATTTGAACCTTACCTGTTGAAACAAACATAGGCAACTTAGGCATTTTTAATTTTTTTTTAATTGTTGCATTCATCGGACGGTAATGGCATATAAAACATACTCATCACATTTGTACATTTGGTGAATATATGACACCTGAGTGCATTGTTGGATGGCGGAATGTCATGGCTTCCGGAACCACACGTGTGAGGGCCCATCATCACACATAGTGGCTTTTCCCCTATTTCTGTTTCTTGAGCTGTACTACAAATCACATTGTAGTCAGAAATGGCACCTCCACAATAAAAACTGTTTTGAGAAAGAGGCCTTTAGGAAATTCAAATGAGCAACGCGTGATTTGGATTTTTTTCAGAACATTACTAAATGCTCTAGGCTATTCTACAGGCCTCACCATAAAATGCTCTAGGCTATTCTACAGGCCTCACCATAAAAGAGACAGTTCTGGCTTTCACTAATTTAGCACAATCTAAAATCTCATCTAGGGCATATGAATGCAAATGACGAAATTGACAAGTCAACTGTAGAATTGTTGAATAAATCTATACACATTCCATGGATGCCCAAAGAGAGAAAAATCCTCCAGCCCATTAAAATAACCAACAAAGGGATCCTAGTTAACCAAATCCTCTCTTGTATCATAGAAGAAATCACTTAAAGTCACCAGAGATAGCTCAGGCATTTGAACACAAGGTTATCCAGAAACATCACCAGGATATAGCCTTTACAGACACACATGGTAAAGCAGGTGGAAGATCATGAAACACACAAACGCAACAACAGGACAACAGGGTGAAACAACAGAGCTACGGGTTCATTCACTCCAGATAATCCCTTTAACTGAGATGGGAGACAACAGTGGATGTCTTTGCTTTGTGGCCTCATTACCACCTTAGCTGTATATTAGCTGTGTATTATTTTCTGTGTATTATTTTCTTATAAATACAAATGCTGTGTCGTTCTTTATCCCTTACTTAACCATGAAATCCACGAAACAGCAGATAAAGACCCAAATGCCATTTGTACTGCCAAAGCACTATGACAGACTTTGCAAAATAAAGGTCCAGGCCAAGACTGTAAAGTAGACTAAAACAATGTACAGCTGCCTACATGACCATTTCAGTTTGAAAGAAATTGACACTTTCTTTCTCTTTTGAGTCTGGACTCACTCAAATCTCTGGGGACCTCTCTGAGCAATCGGCCAAACCAGATGTTCACTGAGGACTTGCATGTGCAGGCCTATCTTTTTTGCCACACCCCACTGTGTGGGCTAGCCTCACACAGACACTGACTGTGCACCATAGGCATAGTTAGTCTCTCACTTAAGCTCTACTCATTGTTTAGTTAGTATTAGTTGATGTCTCACATCTATTAGTCATGGAAAGATGTTGTGAAAGTAACTAACTTTGATTAACTGAAAAAAAAATACAATTTGAAACCCTCTTAATTCTGTAGGCATATTTGTAGCAGGTTGAATTGCTCAGTCCAAGAACTGCAGCAATAGGTTACTTAGCCTATCTTTGCACCAAGGTAGACTTCAAATTTCAAATTTTAGAGATTTTCTTATAGGCTCACCCAGGCCTACAATTTAATTCATTGGAACGTCGCCTTGCCCACATTACTGCTTGATGACATCACTGAATTTGACTCACAAATGCAAGCCAAGTGTATTCGTCATCACATCAATCGGCAAAAGCGTGGCACAGTTTCCCATGCAGATGGATTCTGGCAGCTAGTGCTGCGCTGTCCCTTACTGCTCACTCATCAGAGCACATAACACCACCCAGTAGAATGCGAGAGCCGACATGTCCGGATCGTGCTCTGTAACATTTTCCTCTTTTACATTGTAACGTCAGGAACACCCTCTTGCCCCTGGTCGGTTGACCAACTTTCTAATCATAAGCAGAGCTGCATTTGAATAGCAGTCGGACAAACCAATCACATGAGGACGTATGATATGGAGGGCGGGAAAGGGGCGTGTCAATAAACTAGGGTGTCGCCTTGGTGGGTCCATTCGAAGGCGACGGCGGTCGTCTATGTTTCGGTTTCAAATAATTTGGAAAATATAATCAAGATAATAAGGGTGTTTATTCTACAAAATATCGTTTCCGAAACCCTTTTACTCTCGTGGACTGCCAATCCAGAGTGACTGGAATGAAGGGGTATGCCAAGAATTTGAATTAGCTCGGTTGTAGTTTGAAGAAAGAGTAAGTCGGGTTGAGGGGAGCCATTTTGTCCCGACTGTGTGGGAGAAAGGAAGAGTGGAAAAAGGGATATCTCACAGAAGAGGAAAATCCAGCTCCCTCTTTAAACAACAGGACAGGCCAACTGCACGGCTGCGGGTATCACCGTGAGCTAGCTAGCAAGCTATCATCAACACCCTTCACTGAAGTGCTATGGTAATGATTGAAACCTGGTAAGGCAAGCTAGCTAGCCAGATATCAACAAGGATTTCTACAAAATTCGTCAAGCTGTTTGTTCGGTTTAGTAGCGTGGCGATTGTTGGCCTGGTCCCCGACGTGGATTTTGACACAGTAACATTAGTAAATTTCAATTTTTTATATAAATGGCGAAGAAGACATACGATCTGCTATTCAAGCTTCTCCTGATTGGAGATTCTGGTGTAGGGAAGACATGCGTGCTGTTCCGCTTCTCCGACGACGCGTTCAACACCACCTTCATCTCCACCATAGGTGAGTTCACCGGGGTGTGTGTGCTTTGGCAAGATGGCTTGCAGTTAACGTTACACCCTTTTTCCGTTACTGCTGTACTAATCTGAACCGTTTTTGCTAAACTCATTTCCAAAAATAGGCAATTTGATCGGTTATCTAAGTAATGTTAACAATTGCTATGCAAACAACGCTGTCACTGGATTGCTAACAAAGAGGCCTGGTTTCCACTCAAGTTTGCAAACTGTGAACCTGCTTGACAACTAGTTATAACAGTCTTCAACTAACGCACGTTTTGCGTTATCGTTTGACTGCACTGCTAAGACTGTTTACTTGAACGTAAATGAAAAGTCATGCTAATGCTATAGTCGATTCCAAATGAAGCAGCCTGCAAGTTAGCAAGCTAGTCATGGTACTCATAGCCAGTTAGCTTTTAGCTAAATCTGTGTAAAGGTACCACATGACGGATGGTGCAGGAACGTCTCAGGGCATCCTAGTAATGGGCAGCTGACTTATTGGTGTCTTTTAATTTAAAACGGTGGTCAGAAGAAACTTTGCGCGCTACTCGGCATTGATGTTTAATAGTGAGCTCAAGCTATAACATTTACCTCCAGCAGAGTTGATCGTACAAAAAAACTCAATGGCAGAAACATTACCCAAAAACTGATTTAAGGTTAGCCGGTCAGAAGTGCCTGGATTGTTAGCCAGCTCTCCAGCTAAGTGGCTAATGTTAGCCATCACTTCCCAAGTTCGCAGTCGGTACCAGGGCCTTCCTAGCCCCTGGTCGCACTGTCAGGATGACCAGAAGGTATTGTTGGTGCGTTAGAAGCGACCAAAATAGTTTCAATACTTTGTATTGCCTTCAATAACAATATTGGCAACCACATGAAGTTAAGGAGCTGGCGTGATTTATAGTACGTTTGTTCAGAAACTATGATAAACAATTCAATAGCTTGGCATCATTATTCTCGTATTGGCGCATGCGCAAGCTATGGTCACAGTCTCATGATTGTTTCACACAACTAAAGAAGGCTCGCTGTCTGTTGTTTGGACAGTGTTTACGTGATAGTGCAAGCTACGTTATTAGGTCGAAACGTCATAGGTTGCTAGTTACAAACAGGGAGTTCGAGGGCTTTGAAGGGGGGGTTTTATTTGGTATTTTTGTCAGGATCTGTGTGACCAATGTATTGATGTCACAGAGGGGTTGCTTTAGTCACAGGCTGTCATTTGTTAACATGAGACAGTAAGTATATTATGCTGATCCGTAGTGGTAACAATCGTTATTATTTATTTGTTTTACATGACAATTTATAGAGTGCAGTGGCTTTGAACATAGTTGTTAGCTTAGGTTGTAGCACAGATGACCAAACGAGAAAGTCAAATTGTCAACATGTCAGGTTGGACATCCCCTATGTGTATCAGATAGCTACACTCTCGTCTGGAATATCTCGGCCTATGAGTTATCATTCTTGGTGTTTTCCCATATCATAGTGCCCCATACTCCCCAATTGAACCAAGCAGTGTTACGTTACTGGTTAGAGATGTGGTGGAGGGTATCTGAAACTTAAGACTAGGATGTCGTAATTGATAATAATAATCGAATGACAGAACCAGTGAATGTTAGTGTGATGAATTTATTGGATTGGATTTGTTTTTGCGTTGTGTAGTCAAAGGCACCATTCACAGTTCCTACTCATGTCATGGCATTCTGTTATTCATCCTTTGTTCCTATAAGATCAGATGTCAGACCTCCCCAAGATCATATTGCACCCTCTTTCTCTTTCTCTCTCTCTCTCTCCCCTTCTCCCCCTCTCCCTTTCTCTCTACTTTCCTCTTTGGTTGACAGCATTCATACCTTTGCTCACACATAGAGAACGCAGCTGCAGTTTGTCAGCGTCTTAAAATACTCACCGGAAACTCCCCATCGGATCCTCACGGCAGCTCAGCTTTCACAGGAAGGCCGGAGCCAGCTCCACTCCACTCACTTCACCTCTCGCCCGTTTTGGGCCCCACCATAGACATCATGGAACCTGTGTGTTTGTGTGTGTGTGTGTGTGTGTGTGTGTGTGTGTGCGCGTGTTAGTTGTATGTGTGTGTGTGTGTACAGTGTAAGGCTGAAAAGCTGCCATTGAAAGCACTAATTCCACTGTCCAGCAGCCACATTCACATGTGATTGCAATCAGAACAGAATATGTCTGTCATGCCGAAGGGATCTAGCAATGCTGGGAATTTGCAATCCTAATCTTGAAAACAAGATCCTAGAATTCTGGAATGCCTGGCAGGACAGAGCCCATCCCACAGCCACTGAGACCTCGGTTTCGACTTACCTGCTCATCTCAGCTGATCATCAGATGAACAGCACACCCACCGTCTCCAATCTGTGCGCAGCAGAAAGACAACCCAAACTTGGTCCTCCCCATTGCGTTTATGCATTCACTCCTGTTGAACTATTGAGGTGCATGTTGATGCATGTTTTGAGAGTATGTTTGTCTCGACTGTGTGCAAATAGAGATGGTTACACTGCATTCTCTACTGTGTGTGTGTGTGTGTGTGCACACACGTGCATGTCCATGTAATGCATGTCAACATAGACATTATTTAAAGTTTTAATTTTTTGTGTTGTGTATGTGCCCATCCATGATCAACTACCAGAATCTACATTGTTTTGGAAAGGTACAGTCGGGCACCTCTGATACAAAAGGCCAGCAATTCTTGGGTAACTAGCATTTCGATCGCAGCTTCTGTTGCAACGTCAAACTGATGACTTGCCAAGTTGTAATGATACGGTTATTAGAGCAAGATTGATTCTTCAACTGATTTATGAATCTATTCAGACACCAGAGCCCCACGTCTAGAAGGTAGCCTTCTCCTAATTGCACTGTCTGGATTCTTAATGATGACATTCAGCCCACACGTCTCTCTTCTGTGTGCCCACAAGGAAACTACTGAATGAAAGAAAAGGGAAGTGGTTGGCATGGGTGAGATGAGGGAAATAGAAGGCTTGATGGAGGATATTCTCCTCCTTGATTGGATGTCGAGGTCCTGCGGTGTCGCCTGGGAAGGCCGAAGTACTGCGGATGCTGGCCTGTGGTCAGAATGCTGTGTCATAAACCTTGGCGCGTGCTCAGCCTAACCAGGATCTGTGTAGGTTTTTTTTTGTTCTTGGCTATTTCTCCCAAAGTGACAAGTGTGAGGAAGATAGTCAACATTTGACCTCTGTGTTGATTCAAATGTTAATCTTAAAAATGAAAATCTTGTATTAACAATTGCTATTAGAAATTAATAGGCTGTGTGCTGTTTTTGTGTCTACATGGCATGTGGCTATTTCAGCCCACTCTGTCCTGATTAATGCCAGCCTTGCCAATGAACTCCTTACAGGATCCTCTTTGATGCTCTGGTAAAAAAAAAGTACATAACTGCTTGTACACCACTGAGCTGAGTCTCAGGATGTTCAGCTGGTCTTGGAACAGTTTGGTGAAAAACCTGTGGGCCAGCTGAAAGGTCTCTCAGTCCTGTAGCGACCTAACTGGAGCCACCCCACAGTCTCTGGATCAGTGCACATCCTGCTGTGTAGCGGCTCTCCTGAACAACTTCCTGTCCTCCTCTTCCTCCTCCTTCCTGCTGTGCCCTCTGTGTTTAAAAGGCCAGACTGTAGAAGAGCAGTGGAATGTGTTTACCACCAGACAGCAGCCTCCCTCCCCCTCCCTCTCTTCCCCTTCTCTCACCCCCTTTCTGTTAGCTTCGGAAGAATGAGTCTTAAAAAGAGTCGGTTGAACCAAGGGAAGCTCTTTGCAGGCTACAGACGGTCAGAAGGCGAGCCTATGTGTCAGTTCGGTCACACTCCTGTCAGACTTGAAACACCGGAGTTCTGCTCATGGGTTTGTCTCACTTGATGGTGGGAAGAAGGCGTCTCTCACAGGTGAACAGTCAGGGAGGAAAGTGGGGGGTATTCAGCTGACCTACAACGGGGTTTGTCTGCCAACCAGGTTCGATGCTGACATTTTGTACGAAACGAGTGAGTAATTGCAGAGTGTGTGAGTGTGTGAGTGAGTGTGTGAGTGAGTGAGTGTGTGAGTGAGTGTGTGAGTGAGTGTGTGAGTGAGTGAGTGAGTGGTGAGTGTGTGTGTGTGTGTGTGGTGTGTGTGTGTGTGTGTGTGGTGTGTGTGGGTGTGTGTGTGGTGTGTGTGTGCGCGCGTGTGTGTGTGTGTGTGCGCGCGCGTGTGTGTGTGTGTGTGCGCGCGTGTGTGTGTGTGTGGTGTGTGTGTGCGCGCGCGTGTGTGTGTGCGCGCGCTGCGTGTGTGTGTGAGAGAGAGAGTGAGTGAGTATTTGTGTGAGCTTATGGCCCCTGACCAGTTCCTGCTTAAATGCCTGCTTCCTCCCATTGGAGCACCAGAGGCTCATGGGTCGGATTCTGATTGGCTGTTCCAAGCTCTCGGCTCTCCACTGTTCCATTCCTCTGTGCGTGTGAACAGCTCAGGTTTCAGCTGTGACTCCTGCACTGTGTGACCTCACTCTGAGGAATGGTTCCGTTCAGAGTGAGAGGCGAGGGATCGCCATGTCCACCCAGGCTTTTTTTTCCCTGCAAAGAAGACCCGTGAGCAACTCCTTCCTGCAGAATGCATGGCTCTCAATGGCTATGTGTCTATTGGTAACACTGTTAAGTCCAGCTCAGCCTCAGTCACATGCCCCAGTCTCTTTTAACAGGACAGATTTTTTAGCCTCATCCTTTGACAGCCTTTCCTTGCTGCAAGAATTTCTTTTAGCTGCTTGTAGCTTAGCTGTTGCAAGGTTGCAAGCAGCAGTTGATGAAGTAATTTTGAACTGCTGTGGTGAACTATTCTCCATCAATTCCAAACCACACCAGGCAAAGCTCTCTGATCAGCCATGGAACCCTAGTTACAAAGTGTTCATTTTTCACATTTCTGAAAAGGCTGAATATCTGAGCAGAAATCCATCTCCTTTTGACCAGAGGAATGTGAATTATTTCAGACTAAACCTCTCAGTTGTTACTCCTCAACTTCTCCAGCTCCTGCTCGACAAAGTCGACAGCTACTGTCAAACTGTTCAAGAATGTTTGGAGAACCTCTATCTCAGAGGCTGGACACAGTTTGGCTGAACACAAGGATGTCCTTGATTGTGAGAGATTAGTAAGCTTCTGTACACGTGCAGCGTATTCACTTGAGCTTGTTATGGTCCTCTTGAAATGAACATTAATTCGTCAGTGATTAATTCATCGTTATCGTGCCGAGCTGAAGAGGGAGAACTCTCATTGTAGTATGGTGCTGGATGCCACACTGGACTGTAGTGCTGGATCCCTGGTGGTTCTTCAGCGCCTACTTCCTAACTGGAGTTCTGGGTTCCATGTCGGGATTTCAAGTTGAGCATTGTTGTGAGCCTTTGCTAAACGGAGCTGTGACTCCTACACTAGAAGTGGTAATACACGGGGCAGGGAAACCTTGAACTCGTGCTTCCTCATTCATACCAGTGGGTGGTGGAACAGATGGAGGATGTCAACTAAGGTCTGTCGTGAGTATCTAATGAGAATCCTGGTAACCAGTTTTACCATTGTCCAGCAGCACTGGCCAATAGGTTGAGGTATCACCCTCTGAATGGTTTCTAGTTCTGGGTTATGTGATGCTACGAACCATCTTAGTTTGCCACCCTTGTGTGTCTTACCAAGGAGTCATGCCGAGTAAAGTTCCCGTTGCTCCAGTTGCTGAAACAGCTGTCTATAGTCCCCTCTATGTAAGCAGAGAAGAGAATGAGTCCTACACATCATGATTTCTACTCCCTACTGAGCTCATCTGGCCTTGATTTTTCCTCTCCTGCTGCCCTCTCCCACCCTTCTTTTGGGGCTTTCTTGCTCTCTCTCCCCTCACTGTCTCAATGTCTCTCTGCCTTGTCTCTGCTTGGTGTGGCTAGCACTCAGATGTTGTGTAAGAGTGAGTCACTCTTTTGTAAACTCATTTGGAGTTCTGTGTTCATTTGCTGGTAGCCACACCTAGTGAGGCTCTGAACGCTGATTGACTGTGAAAGAACTTCAATGAATGGGGAGCTGTAAAACTTAGATTCGTTGTGACCTGAAAGATACTGGGTAATGTAGAAAATATACGATGCCCTGTGAGAGAGTGAATGAACAGTAAATTTATTGAAGCCTGTAGGTCTAGGTGTTTGACGATTTAGCCTTCAGTTTATAACTTTGGGTGAAAAACAGGCCTGTGTAGCATATGGGCTATGTCCAAAAAGTTAAAAATGCTGCTTTCTAAGGTAGCCTTCAATAGCAGCAAAGCATCAAGGCATGTCAGAATCATATAAATGTGTAAAAATTGCCTCCTTTTAATGTACCTATCCTTCATTTTGCCCAATTTTGAAGGCAGCGTAGATGTATCCTTCATGCTACCTAAACATCCAAACTTCTGTCACATTATGAAGTCAGCTGTCGGTATCTCGGCAACAGTGTTTGAGCAGTTAAATAAACGAAAGATGGCATTCGAATTAGCTATATAGCTAGGTTGTGCAAAAGATTAGCCGGTGCCTTGATGTCTTCCACGGCAGCTTACTTGTTAGACAGTGAAGTCAGCGAGGCAGCAGGTCACTACCTCCCTGTTCTTGGGCACACTGATGGACATAGGGGCTATGAATTTATGCGTTGTTGGTCAAAAATTATGCCTGCAAGACTACACTCATGGAGGTGTGGCAGTCACAGAGGTCATAAGATTGATTCCTGAAGAGCATAGGATATGTGCTAATTTAACATTTGCTATTCCTGTCCTAGTCCTTCAATATCCATCACTTTAGTAAATAAAAAAAAATCAAGAGTGCAAATGATGATTGCCTGCAGGGCAATTAAATGAGAAGGTGTCATGACCCATGGGGTTGTCTCTGGGTAATATAAGATTGGGCTTAATAAGTGCCACCGCTCAGCTTGTGGTCTAATGTGAGTTAGGGCCCCTGCTGTTTGTTATGTAGCTCATCTGCTTCAGATTGTCTGTCTGACTGATTTAGTGGCATCCTAACACCACCCCAACCATGACACACACACACACACACACACACACACACACACACACACACACACACACACCCATCTGTATGACTCTGCAGAATATTCTCATCTGATCAGAATGCAAAAGAAAGCACACACTGTTGTTCTCCAGCTGAAGGATGACACTTGCTCACACACACACACACGCACTCGCTCACACGCATACTCATTCACACACACACACACACCACACACACACACACACTCGCTCACACGCATACTCATTCACACACACACACACACACACACACACTCTTGCTGGCCCTCTCAAACATACATACACACACACGTACACACTCACTCACTCACTCCCACACGTACAGGCTTGCTCAGCCTCCGCACTTGTCAAAGGCGCTACTGTGTGGCCTCCCAGCGAGCAGGAAATGGAGCCTGAGGCATCCAGTCGGGCTGAGCCGAGATGCTGAGTGCAGGGTAGATAGTGCCAACCGTGCCAGTCTCCAACGCCCGCATGGCTGGAGTCATGGTCGGACTAGTCTTTCCATCAAAAACCACAACTTGGTGCCACAGTTACGAGGAAAAACCTGTTTCTGCGCCACTAATGCTACTCTATATTTCCCTTAGCTACAGTAACTGTTGTAGTCGTCTGTAACCTGAAAGTGCCTTGCATTTATGTGTGGCAGTGCCCTGTGTCCTTCCTGTCCCTAAGCACTGAACGGTCACGGATTTATCAGCCAATCATTACATCAGATCATGACAGTTGGGAAAGTGGGATTCATCCAATGAAATCATGCAGTCTGACGGATGGTGATAGAGGGTGTGTGTCAGGGTCCGAGTCTGTGTGTTCGTCTTGAGATTATGTAGACCTAGGGTGCGTTGGGTGTGGCCGAGGCTGCTCGGGTGAGTCATCCACCCAGTTTACAGTGACCTGCTGTTTAATACTGGCCATGGCATATGCCAGTGGTCATGTGCCCTTTGTTTGTTCCTCCTGTCAACTCTGTGATGCCAACCAGTTCAGCCTTGTCTTGCAACAACTTTTTTATTTCTGTTTATTTCCTTCCCAATTATTTGCACTCACACACACACACACACACACACACACACATCTGGGCACTCACAATTTATTCACACTGACAGATCATCTAATTATTCTGCTTTTCTTGTTGCACAGGCATTGATTTTAAGATCAAGACAGTTGAATTACAAGGAAAGAAGATCAAGCTACAGATATGGTGAGTCGAAACCCCACAGATTATGTTGCCCTGTCGGGGTGCAGTGATTGAGCCTGTTGCCCTGTTGACTGAACATATGGTAATGTGCATCTTCAATTTGTGCTTTGGTAGCTTAAAGACACTGAGCATTGATGCTCTTCTCCAAAGAACTTCCTAAATCTTCAAAGGCACAGTGCCCTGAGTTGTTTTTAATGTAATTACATGCTTCTGAACCACTGACTGACCTGGACCTAGCTGACACTGAGATAGTAAGCTGTTCTGTGCACGAG
>PYXC01000947.1:1600000-1620000 GCA_015244755.2 Tenualosa ilisha
GTGTGGTTGCACCCTGGTCTGGACAGTTAAAATGACAGGCCACAGTGAGACAGTTGAAAGTTGTATTGCTGTCAAGCAGGAACAGGGCTTGTTTGTGTATAAATGTACTGTATGTCATATTTTGTGTGTGTGTGGGTTGTGTGGGTGTGTGGATCTCTGTGCTGGAAATCTTGGTTGTGTTCAAATTTTACACGCTCAAACTTTCATTCAGATGTACACACACACACACACACACACACACACACACACACACACACACACACACACACACACACTCATCTAATACATTTGATCTTCATTCCATGCCACAGGTGGCCCATGTGGAACTGTGCTTATTATAGATCTGACCTCTCTCTCTTTCTCTTTCTCTCTTACTCTCTCTCTGTCTCTCTCTCACTCAATAGATCGCCAGAGAGCATGGTATCCGTTTTTTTGAAACAAGTGCAAAGGCGAACATCAACATCGAGAAGGCATTCCTCACGTTAGCAGAAGACATCCTCAGAAAGGTGTGTGTGTGTGTATATGAGAGGGAGAGAAAAAGACTAGTCACTTTATAGGCATCTGAATTAGTTTCCTTGTGTGCACTAACACTACACGGTGACATCTACACTAGAATATGTGTCCAACGGCATGACATTTACATTTACATTTATACACTTAGCAGACACTTTTATCCAAAGCAACTTACATTTTGTCAACTATCAACTGTTCAGGGCCAGTGTTCTGTAGAGCAACTAAGAATTAAGTGCCTTGCTCAAGGGCACAACGGTGGCACCTGGGATTCAAACCCACAACTTTTCAGGCTACTAGCACGCTAGCCAGGTTCCTTAACTGCTACGCTGCCACGGATGACCGATATAATTGGTCCTTCCGTGACCCTTAAATGGCTCATAGCAGACACATTTCTCAGATTTATCAGCATTTGGCATGGCCATGCATAACCAGTCTTTGCTTGCAGTTTTTTAATGATTTTATTTTCATGTATGTTCATTCCTATGTTAGCATAGCAGCAGTGCCACGCCCATACGTTAATCATGCAGTCTTTGCACCTGTAAACTTATGCATATAACCGTGCCAGTCTTGCAGTGTGTTTGCATGTATGTGTAAGTTGTTGTAATTGATGTCCATTCTCTTGCATGTGCCCGCACACTCCTGCAGGTGTGTGTAACTGATGTGTGTGTGTGTGTGTGTGTGTGTGTGTGTGTGTGTGTGTGTGTGTGTGTGTGTGTGTGTGTGCGCGTGCGGTGCGTGTGTGCGCGAGTGTGTGCTCCACTCTCTAGTGAGTGTCTTTATAACCAATGCTTGTCGGTTGTGTATTAGTGACACTGTGGTGTTGTATTGTGTTGTGTTGCAGACGCCTGTAAAAGAGCCCAACAGTGAAAATGTGGATATCAGCAGTGGAGGGGGCGTCACAGGGTGGAAGAGCAAGTGCTGCAGCTGAACTGCCTCACATAGACTCACACTCTTTTTCTCTCACACACATCCACACACACACACACACACACACACACCACACACACACACACAAAACATAGACGCACACACTGACGTTCACATGCACACACACATGCACGCACATACACACATATACACACACTCTTTCTGTCTCTCTTCTCACTCACTTTTCTCACTTCCCTCTAACACCTCTCCCTCAATTCTCTGCTCTCATCTGTTTATCTGCCTACTCACCTGCTTTTTCTCTCTCTCTCTTTTCTGTTCTGTCTCTATTCTCATCCTCCATCTCTCTCTGTGTCTGTCTCTCTCTAGCGTGCTCAGTCTCTCTCTTTCTTTCTCTCTGGAAATAAACCACTTCTCTAACATCTCCCCCTGTTCTGCTCATGACTGCTCGCTGACGATCTGATTTTTATTCCTCAGAAGGAAAGGCTGTGTAGATAAAAAGAGAAATCATGTCATGTTTCAAAGTCTTTTATTTTAAACCTTCAGATAAAAACGAAAAAAAACAATGACTCACTACTCACCACTACATTTTTTTGTTTATTTGTTTGTTAGTGTGTGTGTGTGAGAGAGAGAGAGTGTGTGTGTGTATATCGGCGAGAGTATACGCTTTTCAATTTTGTTTTTTATTAAAAGCGAGACTCCTGCCAAGGAATCCTCCTCTAAGGAAACTCCCCCCCCCCCCATTGGTCTAAAATAGTATGACACAGAGGTTATGAAATTATATTAATGACAATTAGTAGGACTTAACACATTGGTTACTTTTGTACAGTAGTGGGGTTCGCATTGTGAGCTATAGGTGAAACTTCGGGGGTGCCTCTGCCCTTCCCCCTCCTGCTGGGGTGTCTTTCGTCCGGTGCCTTACAGGGAGCCCCCACCCCTTTACCCCTGTACCCCTTCAAAAAGAGAGGAAAAAAAAGAAAAACCCCCACCCATCCTAAACCCACACCCCCATGGGAGTTAGCCTCCACCACCACACCCCATTCCCCCATCCCAACATTCCCTTCTCCACCCTCACCCCACCTTTCACCTTCTGTCCTGTTACACTCACACACCCCACATAACCCATCAGGACTCTAGCCCTGGAACACACAGCGGCGGTGCAGAAGCGTTTGAATTTCTCCTGCTCCAATGAAGAGAATGGCATTATAGTTATAATTGCATATTCGTTATTAATCTGTATTATTATTTGTTTGTTTTCTTTATTTGTTTTTATTTTTTGTTTAGGTTCTGAATTTATTTTACATGAACCTTTTTTTTTTTTTCTTTATTTTGTTTTGTTTTTATTTTACCCTGCATGCTCAATTGTCTTTTGGTCAGAGACTTTTTGTAAGTTCGCTTGGTTGGTTCCCTCCACTGGGATAAATGCCTACTTTGCAAACATTTTAAAATGGAGACATCTCTGATAGGGGGGAGAACGGGGCATGGGAGAAGGGGAGGGGAGGGCATTCTCTTTGGAAATTCAAACGATTTTGCAGATCCATTAAAAAATAAGCTTGTTTAAGTTAAAACAAATGGTTGTGCTTTTATTGTCATCCATCACGGACAGAGATCTTCATAGTAAGTAGTTCTGATAGTTGTAAAGTGGCAATCCAAAGAACTGAATCGTCTCAAATGCTGTCTTCTACTAGGGCGGCAGACCACAAATTTTGGTGGGCATTGAATTGGGCACACACACTGAATGTGTGTGATACTCACAGACCAATTTGGGGGAAAGTGGAAAAGTCCAGTCAGTGGTTTGCTGGTCATTTATGGCCTAGAATGATAAAGGTGGAAAGTTGCAAACGCATTGTCTGTAACCACTTTTATTAATTCTGTGGGGAGAAAAACAAGTCCTAGTTTTGTGACCTGTAACGTCTGATCTGACACATCCGATTTCACCAGTAGCTTCAACTGGCACATTTGTACACGAGACCAAAGGTTGTGGTTAACCCTGATGAAGGATAACCATCAAACGGCTCTAGTGCATCAAATACATATGCCCAATCAGTGCAGGCTGTTTAAGACATTACTGTGCAGGGGCTTTGTGCAAGTTTAGTGATCACAGAGTCTTGAGTGCCAGTGAGGCCAGATTCTGTGCATCCTCAATGTGAAAGCTATCAGGGGACAGTGCTACACACTCATTTCTAGGTTTCATTTTTCAGAGGCTCACAAAATGAGTGCATGACTCAGTCTCTTTATGGTTATTGGTCATTTATGGTCCTCATGTCAGGCTTTTAAATGAATATTCAGCACGTGTATCCAGCCAAATTTGTTTATCATTAGTGTCAAGTTGAAAATGTACCAATTCAATTCAATTCAGATTTATTTACACAGTGCCTTTTAAAATAGTTTTGCCTCATGCTGCTTTACAGAAGGAGCACCCAAGAGCACCTGGGGCAAGGAAAAACTCCCTTATGTTCAGTTAGTCTAGGAAGAAACCTTCAACTCAAGGGGCTAACCCAACTGTCAGGGGTCATGCAGGAAAATTACAGTCAGTAGTAAACCTGATAGACTACAAGTTATCTATGGTTTTAGCTGAAGTTCATAATAGTTCCAGAGTATTATCCCACTTTTACATTACCATATTTATGTCACTACCTACCACTACAGCAGTTGAAAGGAACTGCACAAGTAGATTACACAAAACATGACATTGTGTGGAAGGTCGCATGCATTTTCAAACATGAGCAGTCATTGCCATCTTGTGGTCAATTACATTATAACAGTTGTGCTTAAGCTCTGAACAGTGCGGGAGGACGGTAGTGCACCCTCATCAGCCAATTGAAATCGGCTTTAGGGATAGTCTGGTGTTTCTGTTTTCTTAAAACGCAAATTTTATATAATTTACATATGCTTATCACGGGATATCAGTAAGAGTAGCCTGTCAGTAGCTCTTAACTCACACTAACCGTCACACTACGCATTACCTAGTTACCCATGATAAGTCTGATCCTGTAGATCTGCATCACTTTATTCAAACAATTCAGTAGCCACAACATCCGTTCAACCTTTCATGCAGCTTCATTGTAAGGCTGCCATCCCCTCAGGTAATGTGACAATGCCAGATTGTCTTCTGGGTTTGGATACCTTCCGGCTTGAGCATCTAGATAAGAACAAGGAAAGTATCGTGTATGGACATCCACACTCATCAGGGATTGAAAAAAGCAAACAGACTGTAGTGCTGACTACTACCCTGCGCTTGTACCTCCTGACTAGCCAACAAAAAAACAGTCATCGTTCTGCTGCCGTTCAAGTTTTTGATACTGAGTTACTGTGCAGCTATCCCTTGCACAATATAGTCTACTGTCAGCAAAACTTCTACGACAGGCCTAATCTTAACTAGGACTTTTCAGGAATTTTCCCGGACAACAGGTATAGCTTTTGCGGAGAGATGAGGCTTTGGGTACCTAGAGGTGAAACATTGGAACAATTTATACTGTGTATAGGCGCAGTGATTCGCTGTGCGCATGAGGAGGGGAGGGTGGCGCTAGAGCAGTGTCCCATAGAGCGCGCGGCTCTATCGCGCTGCTAGAGCTCACAGCATATTCACTCCCTCAACATGGCGAGAGTCGACGGCATCTTCGTACACTATACATTAAGTGGAGTTTGCCTGTCACCGTTGCCAACTGTCTGCGCGGCTCTGACTTAATTATGAAGAGGATAAGATGGAGAAGTTTTCCGCGAGCATTTCCGACATCTCCTGGAGCGCCGTGGCGCTGCCGCTGGACCTGGTGGTCAGCAAATTCAGACTGCCGACGCTTGTGAGACTCAATCCAGGTGGGTTAATCAGAATAATACTTTTTTACAGCTCTTTAAGGTCTGCAGTCACTTATCTGCAGACTATGCGTTACACGTCACGTGGTTTGAGAATTGAAAGGCACTTGCTTATGCCAAAGTCAATCTGTCAAAGCAAAGCGAAAATTTAGATTCTTCTCACTCTCGCTGGGGTTGACATCGTGTTCTAGCCATCATTGCAACGCTGCAAGGACCAACTTCATCATTTACATTAAGATTTATATCCAGCCCGTTACTTGCAAACTAGCCTACTGTTAGTGTAATATATTTGACAGATATTGTTGCTGTTGTGGAGAGAGCATTTTATTCAGAGTTGGCACATAACGACAAAGTGTCTGTTGTATTCCAAAAGTGCTTCAGCGCTTTTCATATGGTAATGTTGTAATCGGTCGCTGAGTGTCCTGAATACTAACCAGCGTAGCGAGAGAAACATTCAAGTTTGACACAATGTTTCCTCATTCGAGTGACAGAACTTGCGACTCAGTCGTGTCATTTCGAAACATTTCCTACGCGTATTTTGTCCAGTTGGCGACGGAGTACACTTCCACCACTGTACAAATCACACCTCAGGACTGGAGTGACGAATATCACATCAGAAAGCCCCGTAGTTTAGCCTACTTTTTGAGGTGACCAGGTTGTAGGATTAAGTATTGTTTATGGAGGGAGCGGTGATTACGGGATGCGCTGCCCGGAGGGACTCGAGCTCCGGCGAATATTCGCTCTGTGCTGCTCTTTGATGTCTCCAAACACAGAGTGCCCTCTCTCCCTCCTCCAGCCACTCACTCCACGTCATGATACCGACAGTGATCATTCAGAAGAGAGCATCAATACCGCTCAACGGCAAAGCGAATCTTTGTCTAATTGAATCACGTTGAACTGATAGTTCGCGGTGGTCAAATGTAAAATTTATATCAGTCATCTTTGTTTGAAAGCCAAGTACTTTATATAGGCCTAATGCCATACTTGCACGTTTCAAGACACAAACGAATATAAAAATGTAATAAAGACGTAAGAAAGCAAAGGAATGTTTGGTTAAAGTGAGTAGATAATTATTTTGATAATGGTTGAGTTGATTGGAGGAGTCTTTTCTGCGTGTGTCAGTGATTTGGGAGCCTCTATAGGCATCGGTGTGTAGGTTTCCGGACAGCAGACTGATCATTGTAATATAATGCCACAGTGAACTGGACACTTAACCTAGGGAGGTTCACGCTAAAATGCCATCAAGACACACACACACACACACACACACACACACACACACACACACACACACATACACACACGTTAACCCCTGACCCTTTGATCTGGTTGAACTCAGTCTACTGTGGCTCTTCAGCTTTCCCAGGCCATTACAGCTGCCTCAGAGTGAGAGAGATGATTGAGGAAAGAGTCAGGGAGAGCAGACAGAGTGGGTGAGAGAGCAAGACAGAGATGGTACAAATGGGCAGGGAGTATGGCCAAAGATGCTTCTAAACAGAAAGAGAAATGGAAGAGGGTTGGTGTGCAGACACCAGATTGCTTTTCATCAGCAGTGAGGCTTCACCACCCCCTGCTTCTGTCTGACAGGACAGCATGCTTCCCCGTCCAGAGATCAGAGTCCTGCTCGTCACACATCGGTGAAGACTCTCTCTCTCTCTCTCTCTCTCTCTCTCTCTCTCTCTCTCCTATGTGTTCTCTCTCTCTCAGATACACACACTCACTCACACACACACACACACACACACACACACACACCACACACACACACACACACACACACACACACACACACACAACATAGAAAATATTTACCTGCACATTGTAATGTTCACCCTGTTAGCCCAGCATGTATTAAAAGTATCCTACATAACATGTAATTAACGAGGGACAAAACTTCTTTGTGAGGTTTTTTTCTTTGTGACCAGTGGTGCTTGAGAATCTAACAGAATCTTACTCAGTCCCTGCGGACAGAGATTGTTAGGCCTGTCAGACACTAAAACTGAAATCTGAAAGTAAACTAAAAACTAAGATCTGTTTAAGTGTTTACGTACATGCTTTTTAAGTTACAGGTTGAAATCACTGTGCTTCCTAATGGATGAGTGTGTGTGTGTGTGTGTGTGTATGTGTGTGTGTGTGTGTGTGTGTGTGTGTGTGTGTGTAATTGCAGGCTCTCCGGGGGGCACTATTATGGGTTGTCGTAAAGTGTTGTGTAATTGGTATGAGTTGTGAGTGTGTAGGTGGAACACACAGTGAGTCAGTATAGAAGAGTGCATAATTACACACACTTGCTCTATACACTTCCACTGATACATGCTTGACTGTTGTCTCAGTTTATCTGGTTAGATGAGTGGACTCATCTCTGTTTCTCTGTATGCACTGGATTTGTGTATACAATGGCTTTACATGCCTGTGTGTGTGTGTGTGTGTTCGTGTGTTCGTGTGTCTGTGTTTGTTTGTTCTGGAGTTCCCATGAGAGTCTCTCTCTCTCTCTCTCTCTCTCTCTCTCTCTCTCTCTGTGTGTGTGTGTGTTTGTGTGTGTGTTTGTGATCAGACATTCGCTTCCTCCCTAAAAGCTCCTGTTTGCCTAGCCACATAAATGGAGTGCGCTTTAAATACCTGATCAATTCTCTTTCTCTCTCTCTCTCTCTCTCTCTCCATCTTTCACTGCCCTCCTCCTTCCTCTCTAATCCTCCCTGTCTCTTTCCATTCATCCCCCCATTTTCTCATCTTTAAACTCTACCACTTACTCAGAGGCGACTGTGAATGATTCATGAAATGATTGTCTTTATATCTGTTTTGTTTTTTTTACCGATTTTGTGGGAAAAAAAGACATCACTTTGATTTTTTTTGTGCCTTACTTTTCTGTTTGTATATTGGGTCTTTCTCTTTTGGATCTACTACCTCAAAGCGCTGCTTGGGGCTGCTCTGTCTTAACTTCTCAGGGAATGTTATAACTGATTTATAAATGGTAATTAGCCAATGTTATTGATTGTCTGGGCTGTTAGTTTTTAAACAGCTCCAGTTACACAGTTACAGTGATTAGTCAAATTATGCATTGGCTGTCATGACTGATTGGTCAAACGGCCCTTACTTTGGGTTGGTTGCTTGGCTGTGATTGGCTCAGAGATGTGCCTGTCAGAAATTGTGTCAATTCTGCATAATTCTTATTCAATGTTTGTGTCATCCAATACTCCAACTAGCAACTCGTTGTCACACCAACAATTCTTTCAACTCTCTCACCACAGGATGGGTGTGCATTTGTGTTTGTATGTGTGTGCGTGTGTGTGTACTTGGCAAGCAGATCCAGATCTCAGTGTGATACTACAAGGGGGCCCCATCTCCACGGCGAAACTCATCACCATGGCGACACTCATTTCCATGGTGTCTGGTGCTCAGCCCCAATAACAGAGACCCGTTAGAGATAGAAGAGTCAGTATTTGTGTTTCCTGAGAAAGGAATTCTGGGAAAGTGTCCAAATGGACATTTAATTCATCTCATGTTAAGCAACGGCTCGGCCTCCCAGAGACACACAGGGGTCGGTGTATAATGATGGGTAGGGAACTCAATCACTGCCATCTGTGCTTGGGGAAATCTGTCTTGGCAATGTGTCTGTGTGTATGTATGTGTGTGTATGTGTGTGTGTATGTGTGAGTGTGTGTGTGTATTTGTGGTATAAATCCACATGACACCACAAAACAAGATTACACTTTAAAAGTATCTTTAAAAGTATGTGTATGTTAAAAAGTTACTATGTAAAGCTATATTACAAATGGCTGTGTTTTATCATCTTGGCAAGCTGTGGGTTATATGTTGTTGATGACAATAAATGAGGAAGGCTGGGCTACAGAACATGCACTACACCACGGATACATCTGTACTGATGGAGTGTCTACTTTGCTGTGGATTTCTGTCCCCTTTCCCATGCACACATAGTTTACTAAGAGAATGGACATGCTGTCGCTGTTGAGATAGGACACACATGCACACAGACACCACCGCACACACACACACACACACACACACACACACATGCATACACACACATACACTAGTCCTTCACACATGCGGCAGTAATTCTTGTGTGCATGCAGCATGAGGACATTTCAGAAATTGACAAGTGCAAGGCTATTGATCATCACTTAGCTGAGCAGTGTAGTATGTGGTGTGTGTGTGGTGTGTGACCGTGCTGTGTGTGTACAGGGGGGCCAGTGCCAGAGGGAGATTGTCCATGTCACTGTTCCAATGGAATCCATGCTGATCAGCATAGTGCAGAAGAGGAGCACATGTGGCCCGCTGCTAAACTGACTGATGAAACACACACACACACACACAGGCCTTTTCACCCATAGCACCAGGCCTCCACACACAGGTTCTAATGTCCACCAGGTTGGATGAATCAGCGTTTCAATGTATGTCCATTTGAAACTACTGTGTACTGCACCTCACGTGGAGATGAAGGCAATGGCTCTAAAACGGTTACCACACATACCTAGTTCGATGTCATAAGACATAGCCACGGCAACAGGACGTGATTTATTGCTAGACATTCCTCCACCAAGAAATATATTTCCCTCAGCTGAATGGTTGCCAAGTAACGCACAAATGTAGCCAACATAACTTTTGAATGTCGCAGCAGCAATATAGGACAAAACGCGGTCCCATCCATGCTATATCAGGGAATATACAACGGCATCAAACGCAATTCAACCAATCATTATCAAGGACCAGAACTATCCGTTTTAGAATATACTAGACCTATACTATGCTTTACCAGAGATGGTTGGTGAACTAAACGATGTTTGACTGTACTATACTATGTAGGATAGGGTACAATGCTATACAGTATTATACTATATAGTATCGTATCCTACCCTATATGGTATCTTATCAGATATAGGATACCATACTGTACAGTATTGCATAATACAGTACTATTATGTACTGTACTATTATGTGTAATACTGTACTATTATGTATAATACTGTACTATTATGTATAATACGGTACTATTACTATTACTGTACTGTAGATGAATGAGGCATAGTTGTTTAGTTGACCTATTATTTTTTTTTACTATTTTAAGGAAATTTACCCAGGCTTTTTTGTCTTTGACCAGCACAAGTCATGCCCTATTACCCCGTTACTCTCTGAATCTCTTCTTCTGCTTCTTCTCTCTCTCTCTCTCTCTCTCTCTCTCTCTCTCTCTGTCTGTCTCCTGTAGGAGATCATGTGGAGGGTTTGTCAGAGGATGACGTGGTGCTGTTGCATTCCTGTCGCCAGTGGACTACTGTGACAGCCCATAGTCTGGAGGAGGGTCACTACGTCATCGGACCCAAGATAGACATCCCCCTGCAGTACCAGGGTGAGGCCGCTCTCTCTGAACCAGACACTAGCACATTAACTCACATATAAACAAACAAACACACACACACACATACACACACAACCTTTACATGGCATTCAAAAGAAAGAGCCTAACGCTCACACACGCGCGCACACTCACATGCTCGCACACATACACACACGCACTCACATACACACAGTCCTGTTGTGAGAGTGACACACACACCTTTTAGAATCCTGCCGTTAGAACATCTATTTTTGCTTACAGTTAAAGAGACATCAGAGGTCATCTAACAGCTAGAGAGTCACCCTTTTTGTTTCCAGTCAAAGCCTCATCCACTGACCCAGACTTATCGCTGAACTGTCCTGAACTGAACTGAAGCCAACCTTGCTCTGATGCTAGATGACATTTGCCAAACCAGAAACAGAAGGCTGTTATCTCAAGTGAAGTGGTTAGGGAGCCCTTGAGCAAGGCACCTAACCCTAAGTTGCTCTAGGGGAGACTGCCCCTGAACAATTGATAGTTGACAAAAAATGTAAGTTGCTTTGGATAAAAGCATCTGATAAATTCATAAATGTAAATGTAGAATTGTGTGTCATCAATAACTTCCACTAACTTACAAGAGTTGTGTGTGAACCAAAAGAAACTTGCTCTGAACAAATAGTCTGTTCCTGTTGGATCATGGCTATGGCATTAGAAATGAGAGGGCACAGGAGTTGTGGAAGCCTCAGACTGAGTGGTGGAGAGCAGTGGAGAGATCTCTGACCCACAGAGGACTGAAGAGTCTCTCTTACACATGCTTTCTCTCTCTCTCTCTCTCTCTCTCTCTCTCTATCCTCTTATCTCTATCTTTCTCAAGCATTCTTTCATTGACATCTCTGTCTTTTTCTCTCTCTCTCCTTTGCTTGTACTCTCTCTCTCTCTCTCTCTCTCTCTCTCATCTTATCTCCCTCTGTCACCCTTTCATCTCCATCCCTCTCTTTCTATCTACATCTCCCTCCTTCTCTGGCCTCCATCTGGGCTTTCATTCATAAAAAATCACAGCTCAGGGAGAGAGCATCACACAACTCCCCAGGCCTGACGTCAGCCTTCCCCAGGGAGTGTTCCGGCCAGTCGCTTCTAAAATACTGTTATCCACCTTCCGGAATAAATGAGGAGGTTTGCGCGCTAGCCACTTAGCGCTTCCTCCCCAGGGGGGTACCACCGATACCCAATATACCCCTGCAGCGGAGGTGAGGTCACATGACAACAAATGAGATCATTGAGAGAGTGATGTGGGTGTGGGTTAGGACTGGGATGTGGTGTGTGTGTGTGTGTGTGTGTGTGTGTTGGGGGATGTTCCGGTGTGATGGAGACAGTGAGGCGAGAGGAGCAAAAGAGAGAGAGGGAAAGTGGAGACACTGATGTCATGACTGTCTGCAAGGCAATGAATGAGGGAGACCGTAAAGCAGAAGTGACAACAGCAACACTAAGTGTGTGTGTGTGTGTGTGTGTGGGGAGAGAGAGTTGTGTTTGTTTTTGTGTGAGAGAGAGATAGAGATGTTGTTTGTGTGTTGTGTGTGTGTGTGTGTGTGAGGGAGAGAGAGAGTTTGTGTTTCTGTTTTTGTGTGAGAGAGAGAGATAGAGAGATAGTTAGAGTTTGTTGTGTCTGATGCACGTGGTTATGTATTGGTGTGTGTGTGACAGGAAAATATGTACCAAGCGATTATGTGTCCATGAGGATAAAGATGAAGATTATGATGATGCCAGTGTTTTGGTTTTGAGTCTGATGTGGGTAATTGTCTTGACAGGCAGACTTTAGCGTCAGTCTTTGGCTCAGGGAGAGGAAGTGATGCGGGAACACTTCCTGTGCCAGCACTTAATGACGGACGATCAACCTGACAGCATTTGAAACTGTTAAAGCAGCTTAGTATTTGTGAGAATGTAAACACTTGGAATCATTTCTCCTACAAACTGTTTGATTGTTGTTGGTGGTGTTTGTGTTTGTCTTGAATGGTTGTAGAATATTATTTTAGGCTTTAGGGGAATTGCTGTGCTCAGTCAATCTCTTTGAATAAAAAATGAATGAATGAATGAATGAATGAATGAATGAAGGGAAGGATGAATGCAAACATTCTGCCGGCAGTACATGGTCATACACAATCTTGTCAGACTCATTCATTTTGATGTTCAGTGATGTTATGAGCGTGTCTGTTGTAAGGATGGCGGACAGACCCCGAACCCCTTACCCCACCCCCCAACCTGCCCCGCCCCCCTTTGTGATTAGAAAGAAGCTGATGGGGGGAATGGCTGCATCTTGGGTCCCTTGTGGCATGAGATTTAGCTGGGAGCTGGGAGGCTCTGAGTAGACTGTCTCTCTCTTTCTCTCTCTCTCTCTCTCTTTCTCTCTCTCTCTTGCTCTCTCTCACTCACTCCGCTGCCGATAGAGCTTTAATGATGATGGTGGCTGGGTGATGACGATGATGAGTGTCACGACGGTGAGGACGTAATGATGTTAGATGAGTGCTAAGTTAAGTTAAGTACTGAGAACTGGAGAGAGAGAAAGAGAGGGAGAGAGAGAGAGAGAGATGGAGAGGGAGAGAGATAATTGGAGAAAAAGAGAGAAGTTGCTTTTCCCTGAGGATAACATGCACATAATACCATATGTACATGTGGTCTCAGATACAGACAAATATACACACACACACACACACACACACACACACTCTCTCCCTCTCTCTCGCACTTGATCCAGCTCCACCTGCTGCTCTAGGGCCAGGAGGTCTAAGTAAGTCAGTCTAAGTCAGTCTATCTTTTTGCCATTGTTCAGTCATGACCCTGACAGTACAATAGGATGGGATTAAAAGCACCTGTATGTGTGTGTCTGTGTGTGTGTGTGTGTGTGTGTGTGTGTGTGTGTGTGTGTGTGTGTGTGTGTGTGTGTGTGTGTGTATGTATGTGTGTGTGCGTTATGTTTTATCTGGCCTGCCATGTTCTCATCAACAAGCCAAACCCTCACCAGTGTTATTCTGTTTGCACTTAAGCCCTTGAATGAGACCCAATTGCACAGTGCAAGTGTTCCCATTACAGTAGCTACATTGAAATCAATTTTTATAGTGTCTGCATTTAAGGCAGTGTGTGCTTCCTGTAAATGTAAAAAAAAAAATCTCAAAATGTCTCCATTGCAGCCGGGGTATTCCATCGCATCTCTCTTCTTAAGTGAGCTTCATTTAAAGGTGTACAGTAATGTTTGACCATTCATCCTACATCCTGCTGGCAAGTCGAGGAGATAAACAGATGGAATCTGTACACCCACGCACATGTTCCCTCTGGGCTAAAATTTATGCTGAGAAGTGTCTGATTACTGGCCATAAACGGCTCATAGTGAAATGACTACTTTGCCCATAAACCCCACTGTTTCCTAAACCCAGAAACAGCAAAGTTGAGACAACCATGCCAAGTGAGTGTTGTGAATCCGAGACTGGACAAAATCAATGAACTATCTTAACTTTGTGCTGAGTCAGAGAGAAAGCAAGAGAGAAAGAAAGAAAGAAAGAAAGAATCGAAAGAAAACAAAGAGACAGGAAGCGGAGAGAGAGAAAAAAAATAAATTTTCTCCTTGTGTAATAACATTTCCAGAGTGGTGTTGTCTCCTAAGTGTGGGGGAGTTGGACTTCTTTTTCAGGCTGAATCTCTTACTCTCTCTCTCTCTCTCTCTCCCTCTTCTCTCTCTCTCTCCTGTTGGTGGAAGAGGAGGAGTGGAGGGGACTGATGGTAACCCAGCCGTAAAGACCTCCCTCTGGGAGACATGGCAGAGCATAGTCTGAATAGCCGGGCAGAGAGAGAAGGTGTGGGGGGAGGAGGAAGAGGAGGAGGAGGAGGAGGAGAAGAGTAAGCCAGAGCCTCCTTTCTCAAGCCTCTCTCAGCAAAGCACACTGCCGGAACCTCCCCTTGCTCTTTCCTCCCCCTGCTCTTTGTGAGTGTGGACAAAAGCTTGTTACACACACGTGCACACACATAGACAAACTCACCCACACTCACTTTCTCTCTCTCACACACACACACACACACACACACATACAGCAGAGGGGTCAGAGAGAACTCAATTCACTAATCTCTCCCTTGTGCCTGGTCTGTCCTGCTATGCAAAAACACACTAAGAGCCATACCAAACTGTAAGCCAAAGGCTTAAAATTCAGCACGCATTCAGTTTCAAAAACACACTTGCTCTCTTACTCTCTCTCCCACTTTAGCTCTGTTATGTCTTTTGTCTCAAGCACTCTGTCTGACTCTTATTTTTGTGCACTAATATACACACACACACACACACAAAAACACACACACAAAAACACACAAATACATTGAATTTGACTACTGTACACATATGTTTGTACACACACACTCAGAGAGATACAAACAGACAGCTGTCACCATATGCGATACTGTCTGTCTGCCTGTCAAACAGACCCACTGCCTGAGATGCCAGTCAGCCCTGGCCACTGCCCGCTGATGTCTTGGCAGCCCCGAGGTCTGGACTCAGGAGCGTTCCTGCCAGGAAGCAGTTCTGTCACTATGACAACCCTGTGGTCTGCTCCTCCATGCAACAGGCTGTTCTGGCTCCCTCTCTATCTCTGTTTCCCTTTTCTCTCCTTTTGTTTGTGTCATGTTCCTGTGTGTAGTTGGGGGTTTATTATGCACCTCAAAACATGTCTTTGAGAAAAGAAGCTTTCTTCAGTGTTTTGTTCAGATGTGTGTCCTTCCAAGTGTGACCAAGGTGATGAGCAATTAGAGAAACAGTATCTGTTGTTGAGTTCTCTTCCCAAAACTGAGTCCTGCTGAGAGTGAGTGAGCAGGACCCACAAAGACATGACATGACAAGTTCAAGTAAATGTCTGCAGGCACCCCCAAACAAACACTGGCGGTCAGTTTGACATTTACTCTGACTGTATCACACCACACAGCTTGGTGTGTTTGTCCAAAACTCAGTGAAATTACTCATCTTCAGACAGTAATATGCATTTTGAGTCCAAGTCATTGTCTGCCTTTCATAACCCCCCTGTGGTGGCTGTGTTAAATGTTGTGAGTCCAGAGTGTTTAAGATGTCATTGGTGTGTTCCTGCTGCACTGTCGGACTGTTCTAGAAGCGTAAAACCTAGAGTTTTATGTTCCTTTTTTTGAAGTGGTCTTGCAGTGCCTCTGTGGAGCCCCTTTCTCCTCTCCTGGGTTTGACTGTGGTGTTTAGGGCTGGTGGTGGTGATGGTAGCTGAAAGGGATGTGTGTGGGGGGGGGGTGTCGCATTCCTGACCAGGGGGAGAACCACATGATTTACCTCATAAAAACATGAATGTGCACCCCCACCCTTTCTCCATCTAAGAAACGTGGAGAAAAGGTCCCGTCAACTCTCTGATGGGGTGCATGGCTGACGCCGCCCCCCCAACAACACAAACCTCCGCTGTAGGGGGCAGGGGTGCATGGCTGGTTGCCTGGAAACATTAGAGGGCCTCTTTTTGAAGAGTGTGTGTGTGTAGTAGAGGGTGGAGGGGGGGCAGCCAGATTTAAGAGCAATAATGATGATGGCACTCCATATGTGTGTGTGTGTCAGAGAGAAAGAGAAAGTGTTTGTGTGTGTGTGTGTGTATGTGTGTGTGCACCAAGGGTTTCCACAGAGTTTGAGAAGAATGGTTGTCTGCAAATGAAAGTTACTAGCTGGAGGGGTAGTCTAAAATTACTTTTCACTGACACACACTAACACTCAGTCCGATACACAAGCGAGACGGTTTCTTGGCCGTCTCTTCTCCCTTGGCGTTATCTGTTGATCACTCAGCTGTCCTCCTCTGTCTCTGCGTCTAGCTTCTTTCTTTCACTCTTTTTTTCCATTCTTTCTTATGTTTCTTCTCTTCTTCTCTCTTTCTCACACAGGCAAGTTCAAGTTGCTGGATCAGGACCGCGATGTTAGGGAACCGGTGCAATATTTTGCAAGCGTGGAGGAGATCGCCGGAACGTTCCCCGACCGAGTGTTTGTGATGGAGAACATCACCTTCAGTGTAAAGGTGGCCCATGTGTTACGCTTGCTCCTGCAAGACTGACCCCTCATCAATCATTGTAGATATAGAATATGAAAATCAATAACATTGATAGGTCAATAAATCTTAGTCAATCAATCACACTGAATGATATATGCGGAATACATGAGTATTGATTTTGAAGGGAATCAGCTGTGTTTTGCTTTGCTTGCTCAACACATACATTCTCTCTCACTTGTTAATATAAGCATTGTGTGTGTGTGTGTGTATGAGTAATGAGAGATGTTAGAAGAGATTAATTAAGAACAGAAGATTGGATAAAAATCTGACTCGAGTTTGTGTGTGTGCGCGTGTGTGTGTGTGTGTGTGTGTGTGTTTGTGTGTCAGAGAGAGGGGGATGGTTGGACTGAGACATGCCTGAAAGAGAGAAAAGAAAGAGTTGGAAAGAGTCCTGAGAGGGGGGAGACGTATAGAACTAAGTGTGTGTACAAGGAAGAGAGAAAAGGAGGATGGGATGGGGGATGGATCAGGCTGTGTGTGTGTGTGTGTGTGTGTGTGTGTGTGTGTGTGTGTGTGTGTGTGTGTGTGTGTGTGAGTGTGTGAGTGAGTGAGTGAGTGAGTGAGTGAGTGAGAGTGAGAGAGTGTAAAGGTTCTTGACCACTCTAACTGAGACAGAGAGAAAGAGAGACTGACGCCACATTCCACAGTGGTCCCAGTGCTCTCTCTCTCTCTCTCTCTCTCTCACACACACACACACAGACTCACACACACAGACTCACACACACACACACACACACACAAATACACACACACTCTGGTCAAAGTGTCTTGTGTCTGTGTTTGTGTGTGCAAGGATGAATAGTAATGCATCACTTTCTCTTTGTGTTCATTTGGGAGTATGATATTGAAACTGTGTGTGCGTATACTTGTGTGTGTGTGAATTCACTAATGAATACAGTCAGTCGCAATTCTATGCATGAAATGGTCTGTAGACAGCTAAGGTCATAAGGTTTATGCTCATCACTTACGGTTGCAAGTTCTCAGATACCTCAGTGAGATCGATAAGATTTTTCCCATTTCTGTATGTGTGTGTATGTGTGTGTGTGTGTGTGTGTATGTGAGAGTGAGTGCGGAAGTCTGTCTCCTTTGAGGTAAGTGAGGACAGTAATATGCAACACTATATGCTTTGGGTTAGTGTGTGTGTGTGTGTGTGTGTGTGTGTGTGTTCTTAAACAATTTATAGCTATGCTCAACTACAGTATATGCATATTTGTGTGTGTGTGTGTATGTGTGTGTGTGTGTGTCTAGGTTGTCTCCGGCGAGTTCAGTGAGGACAGCGAGGTGTACAACTTCACCCTGCAGGCAGGCGATGAGCTCTCCCTCATGGGTCAGGCCGAGCTCCTGTGTGTCCAGGGTGGCTCTGGCTCCTCCTCCTCCTCCTCATCTTCCTCTTCCTCATCCCGTGGCGAGCGCTCGCGCCTGGGCGCGCTCCTGCGCCGCCTTGGCAAAGCGGGCGCCCTGGGCCGCCCAGCCCGCACCAAGATGCCCTGCCTGATCTGCATGAACCACCGCACCAATGAGAGCCTGAGCCTCCCATTCCAGTGTAAAGGTCGCTTCTGCACGCGCTCACCACAGGAACTCCAGATGCAGGAGGGCGAGCACACGGTGCGCGCCATCATCGAGCGCGTGCGCCTGCCCGTCAACGTCTCGGTTCCCTCGCGGCCGCCGCGCAACCCGTACGACGTGCACGCCATCCGCGAGGGCCAACGTTACAAGCTGCTGAGCATCATCAGCAAGACGGTGGTGCTTTGCTGCGTGCTGCGCAAGGAGGAAGTGACACCATCGCACTTCCTGCTGCTCGCCGACATGCCCCGCTTCCGCCTGCCCGAGGGCCTGCTGCGCGGCAGCTCCAGTGGCGGCGGAAGCAGCGGAGATCCGCTCTACCAACAGGTGGCGCTGCAGAGCGTCCTGCGCTGCCAGGCGGTGTTCGACCCGGACAGCTACTCGCGGGCGGTGCGAGAGGCACGTGCCGACCTGGGCGAGGAGTGCATGAGCCCGCGGCGGATCCGCGTCTGCGTGCCAGGAGGGAGCGGCGAGCTAGGGAGATCACTACAGAGGCTATCACTCTGTGTGTACGGAGGAGGAGGTGGTGGGGGTACAGGATTAGGAGGAGGTAGTGGAGGAGGAGGAGGTGGAGGAGGAGGTGTCATTGGGGGGATCAGTGGGGGCGCGGTCTTGCCCGTCACATACACTCCTCCGACATCACATGGGTGCAGAGACTCGGTGGGCGACACCTTGTCCACATCGACGCTGACACCGACCACCACCACGCACACGGACACAGAGGAAGAGCGTGAGTACGTGACGCCTGACTGGCCTATCGAGGAACCACAGGAGATCCCGTATGAGGAGCTGTGGACCAATCAGAGCAGTGGGGGCGGGAGCTACGGTGGGGACGTGGTGCATGTAGTAGAAGGGGGTGGGACTAAGTTGGAACAGAACCTTATCTCCTTCCACTCCTCCACTTCCTCTTTGGAAGGCTCCACCCATGTCACCATGGTGACAGGCCGTGTGCCCACCCCGCCTCCTGTGCCACCCAAGTCGGAGGCAGTGAGTACAACTACCCATAATGCACTGTCTCTATAGAACTGTTTTCTCTTTCCCTCACTCTTTCTTTTAATGTTTTTCTCTGACTCTACTCTCTCTGTCTGTCTCTCTCTCGCTACTAACATGGCAAGTACAGACAGTGAGTGCATATACCCATAATGCACTTGTCTACCTGCTTGATTCCCCTAGGCATTCTTCTTCCTCTCTCTTTATCTGTTTCTCTCTTTCATTTTCTCTTCAGCTGTACCGATCTTTCTCTACCCACATTTCAAAGACAGTAAAGGTAGTGTGGACAGTTACCCATAATGCACTAGTTGATAGCCCTGAATCCCACAGCTCTCTCGCTCTCCCCCTCACTCACTCGCTCAGTCACCCTGCCAAGACTAACATGGCAACATAAACTCTGTGTGTGTGTGTGTGTTCTAAGATAATTTTAGCTATGCTCATTGTTCTGTTCTGGTATGTTCTGTGTTCCACATACAGTCATGGTCATGAGTACAGTAGTATGTACAGACCTGACAGATTTCCAGCCTTTTGTCCTCAAGGAGGAAAACACACATACATCCTCACACGACTCCAGGGAAAACACACACACACACACACAGCAGGTCAGACAGAGCACACGTGTGTGTGTGTGTGTGTGTGTGTGTGTGTGTGGCCAACGAAGCCTTGTAACGAAGGCAGGTCCAGATGGATGAATTATTGATATTATGTTGCTTTTAAAGTCCTCCTGACTATGCACTCACACACACTTACCGTAAATGTATCTCACTTTCACACACATACACCCACAAAATGCACACAGCACACACGCACACCCACACAGACACACACAC
>PYXC01000947.1:1622500-1662500 GCA_015244755.2 Tenualosa ilisha
AGCTCTGCCCCTCGCAGTAGGAGCTGCTCTCCGTCCCCTGACTCCTACTCCCTCTACTGTTACCCCTGCACTTGGGGCAGCGACTGCGTGACCCCCGTGACCTCAAGTTCCTCCGAACAGCCCAGCAACCCTCCTCTTTCCTCCGCCTCTTCCAGCGTATCCTCGCCCGCCCAGGCCAGCTGGTCCCACCCCCGTGCCACTTTCTGTCCAATCAGCGCTCCCTCTGCACCTCTCCTATCTGCCGACTCCTCCCACAAGAGCTATTCAAGCTGTTCAAGGCCGCGGCCTGTTTCACAGAGCCGTTTCGCACCTTTCGGTGCCCTCAACCCATTCGCCAACCCAGGCCATGTGCCACCGTCCACGTCCGCTTCCTCCTCACCGGCTGAGTGGCTGACCGCCACCCGAACCCCCTCGCCCGGCCCCTCGCTCCTGGCACCCGAAGTGACGAGCCCCACCCTTTCGGTGGAACTGGAGGAGCCCGGCGTGGGAGACCTGGGGTCGGCCCTGTCCTCCACACCCATGCCTTCTCCTCGACGAATCAGATGTCCAGGAGTCTCCATGGAGAGCATCAGCGCTAGCCCCTCGCCCACTCCCACTCCCACTCCGCTAGCCGATCCAATCAGAGGGGCGGAGGGAGGAGCGAGCGCTGTGATGAGCGGACAGTCCGACGATTGGCGCCCGCCGGCCGAGCTGTGTGCGCTCTCAGTAGAGGAAGTGTCGTCGTGTCTACGCTTCATCGGCCTGTCTGAGGAGGTGGTGTCCTTGTTTAGCCGCGAGCGCATCGATGGCTCCATCTTCACCCAGCTGAGCGAGGAGATCCTGGCCGATGACTTCAGTCTCACCAAACTGCAGGTGAAGAAGATCTTGCAGTTCATCAAGGGTTGGAGGCCTAAGATCTAGCTAAACAGCACTGGTCAAACATGGAACCCACCATAAAGAATGCAGAGGGATGTGTACGGATCCACGACAGAACCATTACCACGGAGCACGGAACCAGCTGCTTGTGTGATTGACAGATTCACTGAACAGTGATGGGCTCAGCTGGTCTGTTTTATGTCTGCAAAATCAGACTGGGTCAGAATATTTCAGTAATGGTTTCTTAAGATGTTAAGCATATGCTGGAAAATCACAATACACACGATGATAAACCACACACCAAGAGGAGACTATAACTTTGTGGCAGAGTTGGTTCTACATTTGTGTCTTGAGTCTGGAGTACAAACTTTTGTGCATTCACACACAAGCCACAGCTGCAACCACAACACTGCCCTCTGGTGGTGAAATGGGTTTCAAGTAATCTCATTACACTGATGAGTGATTGACACAGAGCCTAAATGCTTTTTTCCTCATCAGAACTCCTTTTCCATAGCCTGGTAATAAATCCAGACTCTCGTTCTATACTTTTGTTTCGCACAGTCGGTCTGGCCATTCGGTAGTGAGATTCGATTGTGTGCTTGAGGTGTTTAAGTTTAAAAAGATTGGCTCAGCCCCTGATTGATAGCTTGCCTGGACTGATAGCATTTTCTGATAGCTCTGCATTCACAGTGCATCCCTCTGTTCGCTAACTGGACAGGTTAAAATGTGTCCTGGGACAACAAGCTCAATGGGATCAAATCCAGACTAGCACTATAGGGAGATGATAATCAGGCAGAAGTGCTCGGAAGGCAAGGCTAGGCTACTTTTTCCAGACCCTACCAGGGTTATCATGTGATGATGCTTGGTAGCACTACGTTTCATGTTCGATGAGCTAACAAAAGTGAAAGATTGAAGTGTGTTTATGTGTGTGTGTGTGTGTGAGTGAAATCTCGTGAACCATATGTCTCATGCTGCTGGTAGGTTGTGGTGTTACAGTAGTGTGAAGTTGTGAGAAAGAGCTGCTTAAGCACAGTCTAGAAAAACTGCCCATCATGCTTTAAAGGCCCTGTCTGTGATTCTAATTCAGTTCACTTTTTCTCAAGTGTCAACAAAATCCTCTTATCCATTCAGTGTGCTTACGCAGAGTCATGGCTCATCGAGTGGGAACCACTGGTTATGGCAAAGCAATTCAGCATCACAACCAATCACTACGTTGTATCAGGAACACGGAGAGGAGGGGTGTGTTTTGATTGGCTGTTGAATTCAAATATCAACAGCGTTTTTGCCAGAAGACTGTTCCTTAAAAAAAAAAAAAAAGTCAAATTTATTGAAATACAACAGTGACTAACCTCTAAGTCAAGGAACTTTTGTGTTGTACAGAGATTTGTGTTTGTTGTGCTTCTGTAAAAAATGTGTTACAATTATGTCATTAGTGAAAAACACTGGTCTATCCTGACCCATGTGGTTATCAAGTTTAGATTCAATGTACACGTGCCTTCAGAATGGGAGGAACTACTTCTGTAAGTGACCTGTACGGAGAGGCACCACTGGCTGATGAGACATTGATTGAAAGCCAAATGGGCCTATGCCACTTGCTTCTGTGCGGGAGTCACAGCTCTTGCCAATCAGATTCATTTTGCAGAGGACATGCCAGACACCATCACTACTTTATGTCTCCAATTTTCTCTCATCTCCCTTTTTTAACCTTCTTAAAACTCCTTTCTGATCCATTTATGTTCTTTTCCCCTTGTCAGAGGATGTCTCAACTGAGCGGAACGCTTACAGAAAAAAACGTGATGTTACATATTGTTACATACATACAAATATAGCCAGGCATTGTTTTTTGGGGGGTACCACTTCTAGAGTAGGAATGTGCTAAGTACAGAGGAGACGTGAGTTCAAGTTCAATATGGTGCTCACATACCCTCAGAGAATGTAATTAGAGATTACTAACCACTGCCTACTCCTTAAACTTCTGTGTGTGTTAACATATGGCTGTTAGAGAGAAAGAGTGTGTGTGTGTGTGTGTGTGTGTGTGTGTGTGTAGCGCGGTAATGAGAGGGTGTCAGCAGCAGAAGCAACGCTGCCTAAATGGGACCGAAATGTCAGCATAGGGCCCACGAGGGTGCTTCATGAGAAGGACCTCAACCTCAGCGGCTCTGGAATAATATTTAACATCAGTTTAGTGTTTATTTCAATTGTACTGAAATTTCATCTCTGTATAATTTAATCCTTTTGGATTAGTCACATCAATGAATAAAAACATACCTAGGGGCATAAGGCTGCGCTGTGCTGTCCATTAGGGGAGAAAGATTATAGTAGGTTGTGTGTGTGTGCGTGAGCCAAGAAATTTGTGTATGTCAGTGTGTGTGGGTGTGTGAAAGTCTGTGTGGGTTTGACAGACATCAAATGGTGAAGAGCATACTTTAGATATAACATCTACAAACATTCAACCCAACAAATCAAATTTCTGTTCAGAGACTAAACATGCCCTCTAAACATCTGCTGACAAACAGACAGACATTAAACACAGACACACACATTCTCTTATGACTACAGCAGACATCCACAGAGGCCATAGTATGGCTGTAGGTGGTTTATTTCGCGATAAGTGGATGTGGGAATTATCCTCAAGAGCATCAAGAATCCTGGGAACGTTACCATGGCAGAAGAAAAAAAAAAAGCTATTTAAATTTACACACTGCATCTGAACCAAACACAGACACAAAATATACACATTAACAAAAAAGACCTAACAAAACAGAAAAAACCCACAAATACGCCACCAATACACATACAATAATCGAAATTCCCTGATGGAAAAAAATTGTGACAAGTCCAGACTCCCCTGTGACTCCAACAGATGATAAGGCACCGGACAAGCCGAGTTAAAGGGGGGGGTGGCTCCTTCAGAAGGCAGGGTTAGAGCTTTCGCCCCCCCCCCCCACTGGGGGTCAGAGGTCGACCAGGGGCATAGGGAAGGGAGGTCACTTGTGGAAGCGCTTGCTGGAGTCTTTGGCATGGTCCAGCAGGAGCTGGCAGGGAGTGAACTGGTTGCCATAGACGTCCTCGAAGCGACGCATCTTCTGCACGAGCTTGTCGGCTCCGAAGGCATCGACAAAACGGAAGGGACCTGGGAAAAAGAAAAAGTGGAATTTGAGAAAAAAGTGGAATTTGATAGAAAGCCCTGACAAGCCTGTCTTCGTAGGTTACAGAAATGTAGGTATAACACTATTCAGCTTGTTTCCCTCATGCATATTAAGCCTAGTCCTGACAACTTCATCGGTTTTCTTTTAGGCCTGGAAATTTGTTGTGTCCAGTACTGATATTTATATTGGATTCCTGAGCACTGCCAGGCTTGCAGGCAAAACAATCTGAGAGTGAGCAGGAAAGTGTAAAAAGGTAAAAATATCAGAGTGTATGTGTACACAGCAGGCATGAGTTTAGCCTGTGTACGTGTGTGTGTATGCTTGTGTGTATGTATATGTGTATGATTGTGTGTGCGTGTGTGTGTGTGTGTGTATGCATATGTGTATCCTCGTGTGTGTGTGTGTGTGTGTGTGTATGCATATGTGTATCCTCGTGTGTGTGTGTGTGTGTGTGTGTGTGTATGTGTATGCTTGTGTGTATGTATATGTATACGCTTGTGTGTGTGTGTGTGTGTGTGTATGCATATGTGTATCCTCGTGTGTGTGTGTGTGTGTGTGTGTATGTGTATGCTTGTGTGTATGTATATGTATACGCTTGTGTGTGTGTGTCTACCTCCGAGGCAGGGGGGAAAGCCCAGACCAAACACTGCTCCAATGTCTCCCTGCACTGGGTCTGGCAGAACTCCCTCCTCAAGGCACAGCACTGCTTCATTCACAAACCTGGACACCAGGCGATACTGCACGTCCTCATCACTAGAGCTGCACGCACACACACACACACACAGACGCACACAAGCACACACACAGACGCACACACGCACACACACACACACGCACAAGCGCACACACACACAGGCACACACACACAGGCACACACACACAGGCACACACACAGACGCACACACGCACACACACACGCACAAGCGCACACACACACACGCACAAGCGCACACACACACACACGGACACACGGACACAAACATAAAAACATGAGAGGTGAAACAGGAGCTGCAAATGGATACAAAATTGAGACCACACTAAAATATGAGCTGGTGTCGTCTGAAAGACAAAAGACCACAAAGCTTAGAAATGAGCAGCAGTAAATACACTCTTTGGGAATGATGAGCACTCACTGTCTGCAGATTTCAGAGTTTAACTGTGCGTTACACTGCTGTAATGTCTCTGAGTGAGTGTGTGTAAGTTTGTGTGTTTGTGTGTGTGTGTGTGTGTGTGTCTTACACAGCTGGTGGGGCAGCGAGCGTGAAGCTCTTGAGAATCTCCTCGGCTCCCGAGTTCACCTGTCTGCTCTTGGCTTTCTTTTCGTACACGTAACAGCCCTTACCGGACTTGCGGCCTGGCCACACACACAGAGACAAAGACACATACACACAACTTAAATGCATGAATATGTAAATCACACATTTTGCAAAGTTTCTTCATAAAACATAGAGGCAGGCTACTTATTTTTTCCATATTCCTTTAAAAAACTTTTTTTCAAATTCATATAGATAGTTTTAATAAACTCTGGTTAAAGAATACACAGTTAATACACAGTTTTGTTTGGCTGATTTATTTGTTTTTAAAATTTTTAATTAACAACATCTGCCTATAGAGGAAATGACTCAAGCTAAAGGATACACACAATCTGAGCACTCTCTCACCTTTATAGCCTTTTGCTACCATGGTCTTCAGTACCTCAACGTTGCCACCACCAAATCGAGAGCCGAAGGCTTTGCCCAAATCCTCGGCCACGTGTGCCGCTACATCAATGCCCACCTCATCTGCCAGGGTCGCTGCACCAACGGGGAACCCAAAGCTTGTTGTCAGCCCATCCAGCTTCTTGGGCCCAACCCCTTCCTGGGGATACAAACACGCCAGATGAGCTTACCATACCTTTTAGAGTGTCTGTGGTCCATGTGCACTACAATAGATATAGATACATAGACACAGGAGCAACTCTGTGTGTGTGTGTGTGTGTGTGTGTGTGTGTGGTATATTAGTCCCACCTGTAATGCCCTGACGGCCTCTGCCAACATGGGAGCCAGGCAGCGTGTGGTGTAGAAACCTGGGCCATCCTACAGACAACAAACAATATGGAGTCACAAACACACACAGACATAATAAACAAACAAACACACACACACACACACACACACACACACACAGTTACCCCGACTACAATGATGACTTTGCCCTGCTTGAGGCCGACAGCGACGGCAGAGGCAGTGGCGTCTTTGGAGGTCTTGTCAGTGGTGATGATCTCCAGGAGCTGCATCTTATCTACTGGTGAGAAATAGTGCATGCCTATCACCTGCCACACACACACACACACACACACACACACACACACACACACACACACATCATTAGGACTCATTAGTACATGAACAGCTAGGCACCTTAACATGACACAAATGTAATGACACAGAATATTATGCAAGGAATATAGTATATAGTACTCAGTAGCATGATCTCTTTTTCAAAAAGACACACACACACACACACACACACACACACACCTTTTCAGGCCGTTTGCTAGCAGCTGCGATATCTTTGATGGGCAGAGCAGAAGTGTTACTGGCAAAGACGCAATGAGGAGGAATAACCTGCAAATGAGACAAACACACACACACAAACTTTGTCCATAAAACAGCTCAGCATTGCTCAAACACTGTCAACCTCTTGGCACTTACATACGCACATCATATATGCATTGTTTCACCTGGTAAGATATCTGTGTAATAGATGCCCAGCAGTGAAACAGCTGCCATTAACATGCATCTTATATGGACTTACCGCTTCGACCTCCTTGATGACTTTGTGTTTGATGGCGATGTCCTCAAAAACGGCCTCGATCACCATGTCCACCTTGTCGAAGCCGCTGTAGTCGAGCTGACCAGTGAGGTTGGACAGGATGGAGTCCCTCTCAAATGACGTGATGCTCCTCTTCTTCGTCTTGGTGTTTAGCCTGAGAAGTAGCACACCAGGCCCATCAGTTCACAGACCAGAGGGGTGTGTGTGTGTGTGTGTGTGTGTGTGTGTATGAAAGACAGTGAAACCCAAATAGACCAACGGGATAGTATCTTTCAAAGCTGGACTGACTGCATATGGTTGATGGTAGTCATTATTTTTACAGGTGCTACTGCCCTCTGGTGGTCCCTAGCCGTCATTACAACCTCATCTATTTTATTACCTTTCCCATAAACCCTCTTTAAAACCCAGCTTTTAGTTCTGTGTCAAATCAATGCCATACCTTAAGTCAAGTGGATGTGGATGTGTGTAAACAAATCAACAAATGTGCCGAACATTATTATGTGTGTGAGACATTATTATGTGTGTGTGTGCACTCACCCTTTGTAGACCTGCTCTTGTCCTCGGGCCAGTCCCTCCGCTGTCGTATCCTTGAGGACAGTGGCGAGGCCTTTATCCACCGACACCTGGGCAATGCCTGCACCCATCAGTCCCGCCCCAAGGATCGCCAAGTTCCTGACCGGCCAATCAAACACAGAGACAGTATGTACTGACAGCTCTCGTCATGCTCCAACTGACTCTGTGGTCTCCAAAGAGAAAATATTCCAAGACTTGTAAACTTACTTGACCTCCTTCTCTGGCTTGCCAAAGTGGTTCTTTTTGCAGGCCACCTGACCATGGTACAGTCCAATCAGGGCTCTGGATTCGCTTGTCATAGCCAGGTGACCAAAATTCTAAATAGAGGGAAGAGGATTCTCAAAATGAGAACAGTGCTTGACCACAGGAAGAGTCACAAACTAAGGAGACCAGGAAAAGGAAAAAGAGAGAAGAAACTACAACTGACAGACGGAGAGAAAGAGAGAGAGAGATAAAACACACACCTTAGACTCTGTCTGGTACCCAACAGTTGAACCCTTCTCCACACCATCTTGGACACACTAGAATTGACACATAGTAAAACATCAGTGCAGCTGTGTGTGTGTGTTTGTTGTTATGTCAAAGCATGTACACATTGTGGATGTGTGTATTTTATTGACCCATTTCAAGTGCTTGTATGTGTATGATAACTGTGGGAGTACCTCAATAATTTTAAGAGGTGCCGGGTAGAGACCTTTGGACTGTTTCATGACTTTGCCATTGACAGTCTTGTAGATCTGCTTCCTGACAAAAGGTATGCCCATCACCATATCCTGTACCTCTGAAACACACACACACACACACACACACACACGATTTGACACAATTCAATGTCTAATGTCAACAGCTTATACACAGCTGAAGTTTCAAAGCTTCATAAGCCTCCAGTTCAAGATGACAAAGTGATGCATAACATTTCCTATATCACACAAAGTGATGCATAACATTTCCTATATCACACAAAGTGATGCATAAGGAGACAGGTGCAAAATGCTCTGCCTGCTGAACTTGATAAATGATACAAGTGTGCTGCCATGGTAGATTTCACCATTGTTCAGTTATGAGCACGTAGGAAGAGCTCAAATCTCTGCAGTTGTGCCAAAGCAAACAAATGCTGAGTCACCAGACTCTCCAGACACCATTTCTTTTAGCTTTAACTGATTAACTGATTTTTATAGCACTGACTTTTGGACTGTTGGTTAGTGTGGACTCCTTAAAACCTCATTTCTCTGGGCCGTGCCCTGTGTTACCTGGCCTGCCCTCGCTAACCCCACCCCACCCCCATGCCCCTGCCCCTGCCCACCCCGCCCCGCCCCTGCCCCTGCCCACCCCCATGCCCCTGCCCCGGGACTCTTACTCTGCATCAGGCCTTTCTCCTTCTTCACAGCCACTTTCTTGTTGGCCAGGCCTTTGGCCAGACCCACAGCCACCTCCTCCAGGTACTCGATAGTCCGCTCCTCGGGGCTCTTCAGACCTGGACCTGTGCGCACACACACACACATTTAAAAACACACACAAACAAGCCCACCCCTATGTGGGATGTATGTGCAAACAAACACAATGACAAAAAAATGCACTCTCCACAAATACCCCCCCCCCCCCCACCAAACACCCACCTAGTGGATCAACAAGCTGGTGCACCAGGCCCATCTTTTTGGCCTTATCTGCTCTGATGTTCCTGCCGGTCAGCATCATATCAAAGGCTCCGGGAAGCCCAACCTTAAACACACACACACACACACACACACACACACACACACACAAACAAACAAACAATCACACTGCTGTCCCAAGGCTTTGTATTACCCATTAGTCATCAGATTCATAATTGGCTGATGGATTAGGAGTGGATATTGGAATTCAGCCAATGTCTCCAGGAGGGAATCTGCAAAAGCTTAATCATTTTACATGGCCTCAGTGTTAGGGAGTGTGTCTAAGTCTAAGTGTAAGTGCTCACCATTTTGGGGAGCCTCTGGGTGCCTCCAGCTCCAGGCAGTAGACCCAGCATCACCTCAGGGGTGCCCAGGATGGTCTTCTTACTCTTGGTGGCTACGCGGTACTGGCAGGCTAGTGCAAACTAGTCAGCAGCACAATACAACACAACCAGTTAACTAAGCAATTAACCAACAAACTGCAGGTATATAGGTTATACACTAGCACTAACTTGACTCCGCATACGATGTCATTACAAATTACATATGCAAGACATAATGTTAAGCATTAGGAGAGAGGAGGAAAAAATGCATCTTGGAAAAGTGTGTGCATGTCCACGGTTACCTCCAGGCCTCCACCTAGACATGAGCCGTTGATAGCAGCCACAACGGGGATGGGAGACTTCTCGATCTTGTCAAACATTTTCTGGCCCTCCTGAGACAGTGTGGTCACCTCCTCAGCACTGTTACAAGCTGAGATCATGCTGAGGGGCGAAAACAAATGTGTAAGTGTAAGTGTCCTCGCTCACAAATCTGACTATACAGTGCAGTACAGCACACTTTTCCAAGGAGCTTGAATGTAACTATAACTAAGAAACTCAAAGACGTAAACCAAGTATGGGTGTAAAAAAACATAAATAATAACATAAATCAATTCTAAATTTCAATAATGCCACAATCATTATACTGTATGCTTTAGCACCTTTAGAATATGAACAAATAGACCATTTCAGCAATAATAAAAAAAATAAAGCACTTGATCGTTTTATTTTGTTCCAAAACTACTTCTGCTACTTTAAGATCACATAATTATGGGATGTTACAATGAAAGTCTTGTGGGAACAGCGAATCGAACTCTTGAAATGGTCTACATGTGAAGTGAACATGCAGTACTGTGTAGAGATATACCCATGAAGTAGGGGAAGGAGAAGGCAAACATGACTGAGACAAAAAGATATTTACTTCGTGCCTGAACAAGTCTACTTTCATGCGAAATGATTCCAGTTGCATTAATAGCCTCCAGAACATTGTGAACTCTCAACACATATCCTGTTACTAAGGATAAGTCATGCTATAGGATGACCAGGGAAGATATAGGCCTACATACATGCTAGTGCTAAATGAGGATAGGTATGATAGAGAGAGAAATAGGACTGGTCTTTGACTGGAGTGCTTCCTACAGTACTGTGTCTGTGTGTGTCAGTGAATGTGTGTCAGTCTTACTTGATGTCGGCCCCGGCGATGAAGCAGCCAGGTTTAGTGGAGATGAGCACAGCGCTCTTCACTGCCGAGTTCCCCCAGATCTCCCCCATCACCTCCGTCATCTCAGCCTGCATCTGCTTCGACAGGGTGTTCACCTGTATACACACACACACACACACACACACACACACACACACACAAAACAAACACAACAAAACACATTTTAAAATGGATACATACACAAGCACACAGTCTCTCACTGTCACAAAAGCACCAGGAAAATAGGCAATTCATAAAAAGACAGAACGTAAGCATGAACCAGCATACACTTACACACACACACACACACACACACACACACACACACACACACACACACACACACATACACACACACCACATTTAAAGCTTGTCAACCGTGAGCATGCTGACCAATGCATTATGATGACGATGCAACATTTCAGGCTGACCTTGGAGTTTGGGTCATTGATCCGGACGACAGCCACATCATCTTTGATCTGATAGTTGACATGAGTCCGGGCTGGGGAAAAAAAAGGGAGAAGGGGAAGGGGAGAGAGGGGGAGAGAGAGAGAGAGAATATTCCATCATTAAATTCATGCATAAGAGACAGAGGGCAAGGCAAAACTGATGCAAGCATGGGTGCTGCTTACCAAGCATGGCTGCAGATGACGACAGGCCTCGGCCTCCATGACCTAGCGAGAGCCAAACAAGACAACACAGATTAGACACCCCACATTCACTGCAGGAAGGGAATGAGCAGAATGATAAAAGACTTGGTGACAAGACTCCATCTAAAAAGGTACAATGTCCCATGTTGTGGTCCTCCCCTGACTAATTCATTAATTCATTCATTTCGTCTCTCACACTCGAAGGTGGAGGTGATAACTTAACTGTCAGAGGGCATTCTGCCAGGCTGAGGTATTAAACGTACACATTTTTCCAGCCAGCACAGGAAACAATGAGTCCATTTGACAATATCACATTTAACATGAGTAGCAGTGATTTTTGTCATTTTTCACATGTAATGCATTTTACAGCATAGCTAAACACTGGGGGATTCTTTGCTTCCCCACTGGTCACCACCTTCTGGACAAATCAGGAATTACACTGGTGAACCTTGTCCCAGATTATTGTCATAGTGACATGTCCAGTTTGACCTTTGCCCCAGAGTCTGGTGACAACTGGACAAACCGCCAGGCGGGGATACAAGACCATGCAGAAATATACGTATGTGCTCTACTCTTAACAACGGGTGTTTCTGCACGTAGTAGACTATAAGTAAATGAACCCTGTCTTTTGAAAACATATGGCATGTAAATTCATGCATCTAACATCTTTTTTTTTTTAAATAAAGATTAGAGAAGAGCATGTCATGTGTAGCATACATTATATATGCTGTCTTAACAGTGTGGATGCGCAATGTGGATGTTAAAAATGTCAACATCCAAAGAATGCAAGAGCATCAACATTATAGCTAACCTCATCTGACAGTGCGCATTCTCTACGAAGGCATCAATTTCCAGGACTTTACCTAATGACCTATTTGGAGGTCATAACAGTTCCTTGCCTGCGACTTTTAATAAGTCGGACAACTTTGAATGAAGTCACATGTGACTTAAGACCATAACTTATCACCTTTAAGTTACAGGTCTATGGGCAAAATAGGAACTGAGCAAAATGAGAAAAAGTGGTCACAAAAGTGGTCCTTGAATGAATATGCACTACGCTAGTAGGGTGAACACATACACGAACAGGAATAAGACGTTGGTAACTTTACTGGACTACTGGAGTAACTATCTGCAAAAAAATATCTTGTAGTAAGCATCGCGGCGTTTTCGCCGTAAAAGATGAGGTTATGAACAACCTCAGACATCAGTCAGCTTATTATATGATTCAATGGAGATTCACAGCATTCATTTCACAGACTTCAAGGAAGTGGGTGAAAGTTCACCACTAGCAGGCTAATGACGGCTAGGTTAACGTTAGCTGACGTTTGTCGCTGGTTTTGTTAGCACCGTCAATTTAAATTCTTTACGAAAAGCTTTGAATCGCAAAATTGCACACAATGACCGAGACAAAACTATGTGGAGCAACATGCAATAACACATGTAAGACCATACCTGCAAAAAAGGAATATTTGCTGGTCGCAAACCTGGAGAGAATGCCCATTGCTCGTATGCCTGCCATGTCGGCTGAGGATTCGATGACACAAAGCTAGCGCTGTGCTAGCGACTGAAGACTGAAGTGTGAGCGAACCCACCGGAATGAGGACCCCTACTGTTGTTAGAGGTAGCCATGAAGATGCCGTTGTCATAATGAGAATGTTTATTTGAAAACTAGATTGCATATTGGGTAATAAATTAGTTGCAAAGCGATTGAAAACAAATAAGCATTGTGATTATTTAGTACGTATTGTTTTCTCATTTTTTGGAGTTTTTGAGCAGGAGATGGCTTACATGCATTCAGGCATTCGTGAAGGGCATCATATGTGATGTAGGGACTTCTGAACAGAAGTGTATTTTGTAGTCAGAAGCCGAACAGGCGGAGAGATAACTTGGCAGAGAGGGAAGCGCGTATCAGTTGACAAATCTGTAACTGGTGAGTAGAAATTGTGGACAAATAAAAGTTTTTGACTTGTATTGTACTTAACTTAGTAGATTCTGCCCAGCAGGTTTTAGTCCTCTTCATACAGTTTCTTTGAAAAATAATATGACTTGCAGTCTTGCATGGAGTTGTTAGCGCTCACTGTGAACTGCTGTTGAGCTAGCATGTTAAAGCTAGCTCACTTAGCTACTTTGCTAGGTGCTTGACGCAAGTTCTGTTAGCGTCATCTCGATATGAATCTTTTTGGATATTCAAATGCACAGGGGGGCATAAGTGTGAACATTGTCTCTGAAGTTAATCTTCATTGTAAGTATGCGATGTGGTTCATTGTACCCTATTTAACCCTTGAATCGGACGAATCTAGGTGAAGGGTCACTGGGGCTCGGGGGCGGGGTAATCTCGTGGACAGACTGATAGCGTCTAACAATTCTGTGCACATCGCGTTTCGGTGAAACATCTATGATTTACGTATCAGATTCAGAAATTGTATATCTTGATAATGACACCTATTTCTGAAGAATATTCTTAAAGTATTATTTCTGAGATCAATGGTTACTGAGCTGTGGTATTCCATTTTGGCTGCTTAAGTCATAGTCGTCAGTAACCACAAACATTTGACAACCTGTTGTTACAGGTGTCAACAATTGTACAATTAACAATTGTGTCAACAATCGTAGTAAGATGGGTTATTATATCCTAATTAAAGTCATTGGCATACATAGTCTGTTATGGATGTGCTGTATGCTGTGTGTTCCACCCTTGTAGGCATAATTCCATTGACTGATTACATTATTACATTATTACATGATTACTCTATCTTTCTAAGGTCAAAATGACATCCATGCTGATGAACTCTCTGCGGAACTGTCCAGTGAACAGTGCCTGGGCTGTTCAGTTTGGTAAGAGCTCTGTTTGACCTTTCACCCATATCAGTAGGTTTTGGATAAAAGCACCTGCGAAGTAAACGTCAACATACCCTATGCGTAGGCCTGCTACCGAAGAACCTTTCTAGTATGCTGGAAATGTGTATTGAGTTGATCATTTGAACTTTTTTCTGTCTCCTGCCTCTCACCCCTTACAGCGGCTCGTTCTCTCAGTACATCATCTCCAGTTCATGCCGCAGGTAAGACATAATTCAAGTGTTCTTCAAATCTCTTCAAATCTTCTAATCTATTGATCACCTATGCAGTTCACACTAGGCGGACTGTAAAGTTTAAGTTGGGAGAAGTCTTGTTGTTTGGTGAGGCTAGGGCCGCCTAGTGCTTCCACTCAATATCACATTTTGCTACAGCACAGTCAGGGATCTCTCCATTAGCTTGGGTTTCCTTCAGCAAATTTTTGGCAGCGAACAGAGGGCTCTGGCATGGGAAATATTTTTAAAGTTCCCATAATCTGCCTACTGTTGTTGTTGTTGTTTAGCCAAATTTTAAAAAGCGTATTTGCATTTCTTTGACCTCTGCTCTGTCCCCTCTATATTGTTGGTAGCCAAGAGCAAGAAGACCCTTGCAAAGTCTGGTGTGAAGAATATTGTGCTGGTGGAGGGAGTGAGAACTCCGTTCCTGCAGTCTGGCACCTCGTAAGTGTGGAGTGCATGTGAAGGCGTCCTCACAAACACACACACACACACACACACACACACCTGCGGATACCAGCAGATGTGTGTGCGGAGACCAGCCAGAACTCAGTACAATAACAGTAAATCCTGTAATAAGTGTTTGTTGATTTTTTTTTTTTACTTTTTACGTTTAACTTTTTGAGTCACTGAACTTTTACTTGTTTCTGTTGGATGTATGGTTGATTTACTTTTATCTTCTTTGCAGGTATGCTGATCTTATGCCTCATGATCTTGCCAGGGCAGCGCTACAGTAAGTATCTGATATATACCAAAGATCACCTGAATACTGAACACAAGGGATAAGACAATTACTCGATTTTACAGTTAATCACAATTAAAAACATAATTATTTAATTGTGACCTTGTGATTAATCATAACCTCCCAACATTGTGTTGATGATGGCATTCCTTGAAAAGATATAATGTGCCTCTGACCAAGTGGTACAACTCACACGGAGCAAAAAAGGGCAACATTGCTGCCTCCTAATATCTTCCAAAAATGCAAGTGATAGTGCTTTGTCTTCTCCAGGGGTCTCCTGACCAAGACTGGCATCCCTAAAGACTCCGTTGACTATATAATTTATGGCACTGTCATCCAGGAGGTCAAGACCAGCAACGTGGCCCGAGAGGTGTGTGTCTCTTCTTCTCTTCTCGATGGTGTTGCAGAGGCTATGGTCTTCACTCGCGTATAACTGCTAATTAAGTAGTTTTTAATTATCTTGCAAGACAAAGATGTGGCTCGCTCCCCTTTATCTGCCTTTAGGCAACCTGTTGACCTTTGACCTAATTATGTTCATGCCCTCAGCATGATGGTTCAGTTGGCAGTTTCTCTAATGGGCAAAAAACAAAACAATGCTTGTGTTGTTCAATAAGGCAAATATGAGACCAAGGTCTGGATTGTGGTATTCTTATGTTGCCTGTACAGGTATGTTCTGTGGCGTAAGCATTGCCCCCACATCCCCCCTTGGCTCAAATTAGTCATTCTATTCTTAGCCCAAGCCCATCGTCAGGACACACCTTTTTTCCATTGCCACAAGGTTACAGAATAGCTGTGGTGCATCTGGGTATTAAATTTACAGCCAAGATATTTGCACGTGTTTTCTGTAGGATTGTAGGTGTCCTGCAATGTCAGCTATTCGCCAACTGCAACACTTCCCCAGATAATGTACAGTGATGTCTTTGTGCACAGTTTTTTTTCTTTTTGGCCAACTGTGGCCTATTAAACTGCCTATGACTGCGGTCACTATTTTGACTATCCTGTTCTCTTACTGTGGATTGCTCTGAGAGGCGTTGTGCAACCCCAGCCTTTTGTAGTTCCACAGAAAAAATGCATTCCTGCGATGCTATTCTGGCTGCCATTGCTTAAATAGACCTGCGTCCTTATCAGCCATAAATACATGTGTCACATAATGCAGTTATAATGTGTATGTGTGTGTGCTTAGTATATCTTTTTTACTTCCCCTTTGTTCCTTAGGCAGCTCTTGGTGCAGGTTTTTCAGAGAAGATCCCTGCCCACACTGTCACCATGGCTTGCATATCCTCCAATCAGGCCATGACTACTGGTATGGCTGACCAACACAGCTGTTGTACAACACGTGGCAATTATAAATCAGATTTATTAGTTGACAGGGTTTCCTGATTGGCCTCGATGCTCCAACATGCCCATGAACAGTATGTTCTATTAGTACAGGTTGTATCCAGCCCACCTGAAATTGCTTGCCTGTGTAACTGAGTTCATGTGTATTACACTGTAGGCCATTGTTTCTGGTGTTAGCCACAATGAACACTGCTGTGTCCTGCCACAATAATGGCATGCTTGTATGCCTGTTGTGTTTTGTGCTCTGCTGTTTTCACGTACGTGCACTCAGTTACTGATGCAGGAGTGTTTTTGTGGTTTGTTTATGTTGGGCAACCTGTGTGTGTGTGTGTGTGTGTGTGTGTGTGTGTGTGTGTGTGTGGTGTGTGTGTGTGTTGTGTGTGTGTTTGGTGTTCTGCAGGTGTGGGGCTCATCGCAGCAGGCCAGTGCGACGCTATTGTGGCCGGCGGCGTGGAGTTCATGTCCGACGTCCCCATCCGCCACAGCCGCAAGATGAGGAAGACCATGCTCTCCCTCAACAAGGCCAAGACGCTTGGCCAGAGGCTGTCTCTGCTCGGCTCCATCCGGCTGGCCCACCTCAGCCCCGAGGTACTCCAACTCCCAGCATGCACCACTCAACCACTAACACTCAGATAAGCACAGCCCAGATAAGACAGAATGGCAGAAAAAGGGTGGGGAATTGACTTAGTATTATGTTATGCGTATGGTGTATTAGCTTAAGTTTCAGCTTGCTGCTTCTCTGAATCAGTTTTTAATATTCCATGTCTGTAGCTTCTCTTACAGCAGACATTGTAGCATCACAATTGATTATACACTAGAGCTCCCAGCATGGACTCATAGGAGAAACTCCCCAAACTGTCTTATGGAAATTGACATAGATATGTTTTATTTAAATAGGGTCCAATGCAAATCAAATCCATTCTGAGTCTCCAGAGCAGGAAGTTTTAGGAGGAACTTTTTCCTGAAACAGATAGAGGAATAGAAATATTCCTCTAGTCTTCCAGTCTATCATATCTAGCTCTCTTGTGAAGACAAGAAGTTGTTTTTGGACTTTTCTTACTTTTTCACATGCATTACGTCAGTAGTAGGGTAGCTGTTGTTAGGACAGGGCAGCATCAGTGTCTCCCATGATCCTCTTGGGTTAAGTTGCTGAATTTCTGTGGTTTGCTCTACAGTTGCCCGCAGTGGCAGAGTTCTCCACGGCTGAGACAATGGGCCACTCTGCGGACAGACTGGCAGCTGCTTTTGGCGTCACCAGGGTGGAACAGGACGAGTTTGCCCTGCGCTCACACACCCTTGCCAAGAAGGCCCAGGATGCTGGGTTGCTTAGCGACGTCATCGGCTTCAAAGTGCCTGGTAACTAAAACGATACATTCACTTTTTTTTGCTTGTTTTCTTTTCCCCCCTCTCCCTCTCGTCATAACAACACAACAACATAAACACCTCTTGTGGCTGATTAGGTAAGGACATTGTGTCCAAGGACAATGGCATTCGCCCCAGCTCCATGGAACAGATGGCCAAGCTGAAGGCTGCCTTTATCAAACCCCACGGCACGGTCACCGCTGCCAACTCCTCCTTCCTGGTAAGCGGTCAATCTGAATAACCTCTCCACATCCAGTCAATCGCATTGCGCTTCACCTTCACACTGAAATGAGACAGTAAATGACCACAGCCTCCTGTTTATACAGTGCTGTAGTTTATTATTTTATTTGTTTTACCCATTTTTTCCTACTGAGTGCAGACAGTATTTTGGTACACCTAGGACTGTATATTTAGATGGGCCACTGAACTAACCCTGACTTTAATTTCAGACGGACGGTGCCTCTGCTGTCCTCATCATGTCTGAGGAGAAAGCCTTGGCCATGGGATTCAAGCCTAAAGCCTACCTCAGGTACTGCATGGCTTTATACATACTTGATGGAGATACTGAACATACAAGTGTATCACATTATATGTTCTAGACACACACACACACACTAAATTCTACCCACCAACTGTCAGACCACATGATTCTTTACTTCCATGAGATGCCGTTCAAGATGCTCCTTCAAACACATTTCTGAAATGTGTATATTATTTTTGCAGAGACTTTGTGTACGTGTCTCAGGATCCCAAAGATCAGCTGCTGCTGGGGTGAGTATGCCATGATCAATGTGGGTATCCCACATTGAAGAGCAATAATCACAAACAACACATTGCATTCATATAGCACTCCATCAAGGCACCCACAGTGAAAAGGGACCTTTACAGTGAAAAGGGACCTTACTAACCAACACTAATGTGTTGCACCAATGTGGGTTACATGGGTTACACAGGAGTCATTATACACCAGAGTGCTTCTCACACACTGGTTTGAGGTGAAGCGTGAGGGAAAGAATTCGTATGGCTAGGGTAACCTGGCCTTGCCTTCCTAGCACTTCTGCTTGGTTATCATCAAGCAGACAGTGCTAGTCTGGATTTGATATCAGTCAAGGCAAGCCATTAGTCAGGGGCTGATCTAATCTTTTTAAACACCTCAAGCAAGCAATGGAATCTCGTTACCGAATGTTCAGACCCTCTGAGTGAAAACAAAAGTGTAGAGGGAGGGTCTGGGTTTATTAGCAGGCTATATAGAAGGGTTAAATGAGGGTCAGATTGAATGAGCCAGGACAGTAGGACACTCTTGGTGATAAGTGGTTCTTGTATAACCATAGCCATTGATGTTTGGACATTGCCATCTGCTAGCCACCCACTAACACGACTTCCAGCAGTAGCTTAGTTTTCCCCAAGAGGTCTCTGATTCACTGCTAGCTAGGGCCTCATGCTCTTTCACTTTTGCTTCTGGACATTGTGAACATCTCATTGTATGTTTTCCTGCAAAACAGTTAAGCCTGTGCTCAAGATTATAGAGAAATCGAACGCAAAAAGAAAAAGCACACACATGAGTTTTGTCAGAGGGTGATGTTTTAATGCTACTTCGTCCCAATTTTTTCAGGCCCACTTATGCCACTCCAAAAGCCCTAGAACGCAGTGGCCTTACCATGAATGACATCGACGTGTTTGAGTTCCATGAGGCCTTCGCTGTAAGTATATGCACCCCCCCCCACACACACATACACACTATTACCCATACGTGTGTGTGTGTGTGTGTGTGTGTGTTTAAACACGCACAAAGTTGCTGCAGCATCCATCCTTTCAATATTAGCAGTTATTGATCTCATCCCTCTTCCAGACAAATCCGTCTTCCACTGCTTTATTTATGTTCATGTTTAAGAGATGACTTGTCTGTCTGTGTGTGTGTGTGTGTGTGCGTGCATGTGCATTCATGGGTGAGTGTGTGTGTGTGTGTGTGTGTGTGTGTGTGTGTGTGTGTGTGTGTGTGTGTGGCGTGTGCGCGCATTCATGGGCGAGTGTGAGTGTGTGTGCATGCGTTTGCTTAGGTGTGTGTGCGCACATATGTTTGGCTATGTTGAGCCAGCTCATGTTCCCTACAATGTCTCAGAAGGGCACATGAGCCGTTTGCTGCTAATATGTATTCATGACAAAATTCTGCTAAACAGGTGCTCACACACTCTCACACACACACACACACACACACACACACACACACACACAGGCACACTTATACATCTGCCAAAATTTTCTTTCTCTGCTGTTTAGGGCCAGATCATGGCCAACCTCAAAGCCATGGATTCTGACTGGTTTGCCCAAACCTACATGGGAAGGAAATCTAAGGTAACGCTTCAAAGATTTATTTTGTTTTATTTTGTCTCTGCCCTCAAGGTCACTGTGTGCATATGAAAGAGAGGGAGAGAGTGTGAATGCAAGTGTGTCTGTCTCCTGACAATCTGCAGACCTTGAAAAGTGTTCTAATTAACTATTTTCAGCTAATAAAAAGACTTATAAATATATCATGTATTCAGTTTTGATACTTGTGTATGTGTCACGTTGGCGCATGTACCTACCTATATATATATATATATATATATATATATATATATTTATTTATTTATTCTTTTTGCACGTGGCTCTGTGGTTTACCTGTTTTTTTCTTGTGTGTAACTGATTGTATGTGTATATATATATGTGTGTGTGTGTGTGTGTGTGTGTGACCAATGTCTGTATTCTTCAGGTGGGAACTCCTCCAATGGAGAAATTTAACATATGGGGAGGTTCTCTTTCTCTGGGCCACCCATTCGGAGCCACTGGCTGCAGGCTGGTCACCACTGTCGCCCATCGGCTGCAGAAGGAAGGCGGACAGTATGGCCTGGTGGCAGCCTGTGCTGCTGGAGGACTGGTATGGAAAACACACACACACACACACACACACACACGTGCACACACACACACACACACACACACACACACAGACATATACATGCACACTCATACATGAATGAACAAATGGCAGGAGATTGACCTTGAACCACCTAATATTCTTTTACACGACGAGTCAGCGGAGAGGTCATGGCATATATCCACAAGGTTTCCCTCTTGTGGTCACATCCAGCAATGAAGCCAATATTACCACATTCCCACAGTTGAATGCTACCGCCAACACACACAGACACACACTCACACTCACACTTACACACACACACACAATCCCATTCCACAAACGGTGCACATCGTTATTATTTATTTTTCTGTGTTGCAGGGGCACGCAATGGTGATCGAAGCTTACCCCCAGTGAAATGGAAAAACAAGCTGAAGCCATTTTATTTCCCACATCAGTCTACGCAACACAGGAGGAGATTCTGTAAATAGTCACACCATATTGCCTATTGAGGAGGGAACTCGCTCTCACTCTGCAATGCTGGTTAGCGTGGCATTAGGGCATGGATGTAATTTATGAAGGCATATTTTGTGTAAGAACACTGCCTTAAGTGTTTGAGTACGAGCCTCAGGATGGGTTATAGAGCATGCAAAACTAAGCACGTATTGTAAGTCCTGTTGGAATAGGTCTCCAGTGATAACAGTGATTAATATCACACCACAAGTGCACAAAGTTGTGTGCTATTGCCTCATCAGTGCTAGGCTTCTGTTTCTTCTTTTTTGTAATGAAATTGTGAAAATAATCAAATTAAAATATCTGTGTTAAAAATGGCAGTTATAAATCAGTGCTTACCAGTGTGTTAGGCCTTTTCTTAAGATTTCATCTGCACACCTCTTATTTGAAGTACTAAAATTGTGAGGTTAAGTTTTTAAGCATTTCCAGGCTTCCATTTTCAAAAATGTTTGCCTTATAGAGGCAGTAATTACACATTGTCTGATTGACTGTTGTGTGACTCACCTTGTCATGAAATGTGTATGCCCCCCCCCCCCCCCCCCCCCCCACACACACCCCCCCCCCCAAAAAAACCTAATTTGTCTTCATCAAGCTGAGACTCTCCAAAGATGCCGCATCATTTCTTGTCAATGTGTTAATAGCATTACCCACAATAAAGGGAGGGGGTTAAGTTACGATGGCAGAAGTTTGCAAGAACTGACAGCATCGCTTATAGCTGCCTTAAAAACGTTCCAGCTTCATTCAATTATTTTTTAACAAATTTATCTCTGAATCTAGAATCCGACACATCGCCCCCAGCCCACGTCTATGTTTGCGTAGTATGTTTATGTTGGCCTACCTATTTGTGCAAAAGTTTCAAGTCATTTGGAATGGAAGGCGTGCGTAGAGGAAAAACAATGTTTTCATGGGCTGGCAAAACGAAGCGAAAATGTAAATAGCACTGGTGTGTCAGGAAAGGGTTTTGTTTTAACCAGCCTTCAAAAAAGCCTCAACCCGCGAGACGGAGCAGCCAGCAGCCGCGCTCTCTCCTCCGCCGTAGCGCGCGCTTTGATCACGCGCGCACCTTTTATAGTGTTTGACTGGAGAATGCACCCGCTGCTGTCTGTACAAATCTGCTTCACTCCGAATGAAGTCAAAGTCGGAAGGAGAGGGGGGAGTAGACTCACTTTAATCTCGTCCTTCTGCACTACTCACCACAAGCGGTGGGTCGTTTCCCTGCACCTGCTGTATGGAAGAGAGGAACGTTTGACTTCGCGCGTTACTCCCCCGCTTCTTGCCGAGTTTACTCGCGTGGTTCAGCTGCGAGGCTCCGCAGCTTTGCAAGCATTCTCCTGACAGGAAAAAAATACGCACACGCACCTGAAAGGTTCCCGCATTATCGCCACCAGCCTTCGTTTTCCTTTCTTGCGCGTTAGCGCGCTCATAAAAAAAAAAAACATGTTTGTTCTGACTTTTAAATAATCATTAAATACCTTTTAGCAGCTATTTTTACAGAAGCGACTTGTTAGTACTTAAACAGCTTTTTCTGTTAATAAATGTTAGGGTAACGGACTGGGCCTCTACCCTCCGTAACGGGATGATTCTAACCTCCGATTGACAGTGATAGCACGCCTGTGCTTTCTCTACCAATGACACTGGCATACCACAGGGGGGTCGCAGACACCACAGCGATTTCATTCGTTTTGCTGCACATCTACAATCGCCCTAAATGTGGCTGCTCATTAACACTGTCCCTCCACAAAAAAAAAATCTGCCTCGTTAGGCCAGTAATAATAACCTGGTCTTTATATATAAATATATATACAGAGTGGGTAAAACTGAAGCACACTCATGGCAGTCACTGTCACAGCCCATTAGGCTACTGTGCAGTCATGGGTTTTAATGAAGGCTTGCGCCATGGCAGCCCAAAGTGAGGAGTTTGAGCCCAGACTGTTAACGACCTCCCTAATTACTGCTGGCTGCCTGTCTTAGGCGACACGTGGCTGGGGTGAGTGGCAGGCAGGGACCCAGCTCTACCTGTCAGGTGTGTGTGTGTGTGTGTTAGGTGAGAGTGTGCACACGGACACACACTCTCCGACTCATCGTTAGCAGTCACTGCCAGGGGACTTGCTTGCCAATGGAACGTTTGTGTGTGTGTGTGTGTGTGTGTGTGTGTGTGTACCCATGTATGTGTGTGCGTGTGGTTTGGTGGCAGATGGGTGGTGGTCTTGTGCAATACACTTCTGCAACACTAGTTGGATGTGGAGGAGCTACTCACACACACACACCACTGATCTCCATACACGTTTAGCTGGGGGCTCCAGGTTCTTGCACAAGTACCTGCACTTTTTACTTGGGATTGGAGACTGCACTATAGTCTCCTGCACGACAGTGTCAGAGAATAGAAAGAGAGAGAGAGAGCGGAGGAGGAGAGAGAAAAAAAATGGCACAAATGGAAGAGTGTGGTGGACCAGTGATGAGGAAGAGGTAGAGGTAAGTCTTTGTGTAGAGGTAGAAGTAAGTCTTTAAAAAGGACGCTTGTCTCACTCCCTCCTCTATATCTCTCCAAATAGTGCTGATAGTCGCCTATAACATCCTCCCGTTCATGGTGAGGTGAAACCTTGTACAGGGGTTGTCACATCACTGAGAGGCTACGCCCATGTCAGATTAAAGGACCCGAGCCTGCCGGTGATGGGTTCTGGTGAGACGAGAACTTTGATAAACAGACTGTGGCTCGAAAATGACATTTTATTCAGGGATTTAAAGTTCCTCAGAGCTGATGTAATCGTTACCTATTCGGTTCACACTATTTGCCCAAGGGGTGGAGCGCAACAAGATGGCATGATCCAAAGTGTGTGTGTGTGTGAGTGTGAGTTTTGGCTGAAGGTATGTCTTATCAAGTGAGTCTTGTGTGTGTCTGAGTATTTCTGAATGTATACAATGGAATAGTTATGATTTGTGTGTGGTGTAAGATAAATTGATATGTATGGTGAGAGGGGGCTGGGGAATGTGTGACTGGGCTAAGGGCTAACTAGAACGGGCCAGCTTGTGTAATGCATGTGTGTGTGTGTGTCAGTGAACATCAATGTGACTAGACAAATACTACACTCAAACACATCACTGCACATTCCTTGCATGTGGTACTCAGTTGAATGTGAATGCCATACCGTCATTGGCCCTGCCTGGGGAAAACAGTTCACTGTCCAGTCAGGTGCTTGAGTTTATGTGTTCAACAGCTTCAGCATCAGGTAATTAGAATATATAAATGTAGAGCAATGTGTTGTAGGAGAAATTGTAATATCCTAGAAATGAATATCAGTAAAAGAGAATAGTAATGTGATACAAATGTATGCCATGTGTAAAACCTTATTCTAAAAGGGTAAGACAACCAACCAAGCAAATTATGGTTAGGAATGTGGGTAACTGAGTGTGCTGGTGAAAGCCAGATAGACATCTATCTCCACCAGGAATTTAGAGGGAGTGGACATCAAACCTAGACAAGTTCAAACAACAGAAGGGCAAGAGGTCAGATGTCATTGTGAGGGCAGGAAGGTCTGCCATTTGTTTTGCATGTGATTTACATGTGCAGTGGGTGTTCAGTCTACAGGATCTGGTGATATGCGGTGCAGTGTTATGTGTGTGTGCGCGTGTGTGTGTGAAATAGCTAAATGTTCTGGTGATTTATGAGGTGCAGTGTGTGTGTATGTGTGTGAAATAGCTAAATGTTCTGGTGATTTATGAGGTGCAGGGTGTGTGTGTGTGTCTACAGGGACTGGTGGTTTGGATGCAGCCCTTCATGACAGAGGAATCATGACAGCCTATCGGGGACCTGGGAGTGACGGTTGGGTTTGAATTCTCCAGCCACTTGACTGTTTTGTGTGACACGCTATTAGGATTCTTTTGTTTGTACTCATGAGTGTGTGTGTGTGTGTGTATGTGTGTGAGAGAGAGAGAGAGAGAGAGAGGTACAGTAAATTGAGTCTATGAGGTTGCATCAATGGATCTTACCACTAACTGAAAGTGGCCTCAAGGTCCTACACTAGTCTGGTATGACCAGTTTATCGGCTGCCACTCAAACTATGCAAATTTTGGACATCATTTTACCTTAAAGTTACATAGGCAATTGCATAATATTATCACAGGTGTGCTGATGAATTGCAATCATCATCCCCCCATCTTCATCATATTTCTGGTGTGGTAGGTATTCTGATTCATTTTGATTATGTTGAGAGTATAGTGTGTGTACGGTGTACTTTTACCTCATCTCTCTGTGTGTGTGTGTGTGTGTGTGTGTGTGTATGTGTGTGTGTGTGCGTGCGTGCGAGCGAATGTGAGCAAAGCCTGTTTTATGTGGGGAAAGATTAAGTTACTCTGAGCATCGTGCTTGTTTGTGTAAAATTTAAACTAGTGTGTGTGTTGGGGGTTGGGGTGCACTAGGATATATATGTGTGTGTGTGTGTGTGTTTTAATGATGAAGCTGAGTATCTCTGAGGTGTATGTGTGTATGATGTTTGAATGTTTGAGCATCTTTGTGTTGGTAATTGGGTGCAGAGAGAAATGCTTCTCATTGGCGCCAGGGCTCATCATACCCTTCTAAAGCAGTCTGGAGGGAGAATACATTAACTGCTACACCTTCCCCCTCTCTCTCTCTCTCTCTCTGTCTCTCGCTTGCTGGCTGATTTGTAAATTGTATCGATTGGGACTAGTGGAGGACCGATGCGGTTGAATTTATAATGAAGGGAGGATTTATTTTATTTTAAACAGAGAGCTGACACAATTCTCATTAAGAGAGCTAAAATCATTACCACCCGTAACGCCAGGCCACAGACAAAAATCGAGCAACTGTTAATTTTTTAGTGAGGGGAACACAGAGACTTGTGTGTGTGTGTGTGTGTGTGTGTGTGTGTGTGTGTGTGTATTATAGGGAGAGGTTAGGATGTGCACGTTGGCTGGCAGAACAAGGAGGTGGTGGGGGAGCATTAGAAAAAAAAAATATCTATAATATATAATGAAATAAAATGGCCGACATGAATTGAGAACGAAGTGTCAAATTCTGTCAACAAGACGGCTCTCTGTCAACGGCGAGAATTTGAGACATTAACAGCTTCTGTCATTCTGCTGACAAAATGGTGGCAGATATTTCCCAGGGTGCCTACATGACTGCTGGCGTTTGTCAACAAGCTCTGTCAGGGCAGCAGCGGGCGAGAGCTGGCGGTGTCGCTGACAGGTTCCACACCAGGTTCCCATGAGCCCTCACTGTGAGGGGGTGAGGAGTGTCTGAGGGGTGGAGGTGTTGTTGGTGTGCGGGTGGTGGTGCTGGTGGTGGTGTGTGAGCACAGAGAGAGAGAGAGAGAGAGAGAGGGGAAGGAGGGAGCAAGGGAGGGACAGAAGGTAAGGGGAAAGAAAGGGAGGTGGAGAAAGATGGGTGCAGTCGAGGTGGGGGTTTTGTGCTGGGGTGGAGTGGGGTGAGGTTTGGGTTGTGGGGTGGTTTGGCTGGTGTTGTGCTCCCATCTCCACACAACACCTTTCATATAAAATTGCAAGGGAGGAAAATGAGCTGTCACTCCAATTCCCAGGATGCTTTGCTGTTTAGCATAACTGCGCTGTGTGGGCCGATCGGTGTCGGACCGACTGACTCAGACAGATAATTAAGTAAAGCTGCAGTTTTCCTTCCCCTCCATTCATCCCCTCACCCTTCTCTTTCTCTACCTCCCTCTCTCTCTCTCTTTCTCTCCCTCCCTCCCTTCCTCTCTCTCTCTCGCTCTCTCTCTCTGAGAGATGGGCTCATGCTCCCTCTGTCATTTGCATTTTTTGCCAGAGGCAAACAGTTAAGAGTGGAGTCTGCTGGAGAGGGGGTAAGAAGCCAATTAGTCAGCTGGATGGATGAGTGACTGACAGCCCTCTGGTACCTGAGTCCCGCTCTACATTTAATTCCTCCTTCTCTCTCTCCCTCTCCTCTTCTCTCTCTCTCTCTCTCTGTCTCTTTCTCCTTTGCCCTCTGCCAATGTTTAGACAAACATGCTGCTTACAGTGTGCCTATACCTCCATGTTCAGGAGTTTCTTCTTTCTTTTTCTCCATTGCTCTCTCTACATCTCTCTCTCTCACACAGTAGTTGTGGATCCCCGCGAGCAAGGAAGCCTTGCTTTTTGTTTTCCGTTTACTAAGTGTGTCTCCGTCTCCCCTCTTTCTCTCTTTCTCTGCCAATGTCTCTTAACAGAGCCGGAGCGCCGGCACATCCGGCTCTGCTCTCTCTCCCTTTCTCCCCAGCTTTCCCCCTGAAGCCCTGAACTGATCCCAGGCCAGCCATGAGGTGCAGCATCATGTCTCTGCTGATGTTCCCCCTGAGTCCCCCCAACTGGCAGAACAGCAGGCCCTCTGGCCTCAAACACTCCTTGGGAGAGAACCAGGCTGCTGTCTGCTGTCTGTCACTCACTCACTCACTCACTCACTCACTCACTCACACACACACAGGGCCTGTGTCAAACACACTTTGTTTTTCAGTTATATCATATAGAAAGATACAAAGTATTCTGTATAGAATTTGTGTGAAAGCCCATTCTATAAACAGTGACCTCTAGAGTGCTGGTGAGAGTGTTGCTTTTGGGCTAGTTTTGGTCCACCCCATCACACCCCTACTCCCTTTGCCTTGGGGACGACGGCAGGAGACATGAAGTAGCCCTCCACCGCACCACTCAAGTGCATCTCTCTTCCATCAGAGATCAGTCTAATGTCATCATGAGAACCGACATGCTCAATGCTAATGCCTTCAAGCGGTCTCTCCGCTGGTGAGGCTTGGGTGAAAGCAAGGATGAGTGGTGGTGGTGGGTGAGTGAGGGGATGGGGGGTACACAAGCCCTGAGGGGGGGCAGACCACTGGTTGCCGGGTGTTTAGACGTGCTTAGATCGACGCTTTGGCGGAGGAAAGCACATTGCAGACCTGAGGGGTAATTTCTCCCTCAGGCATGTTCTCTCAGGCTAGGGGGTTTCCTGAGAGGAGCTAGCACCGGTGCTGCTAGCCCCCGCCGCCAAGCGCATCAAACGTGGAGTGGCTTAGACGAGACGAGGAACGATGTAGAGAAGGACCACTGAATTAGCAGACGGCCTTAGGTCAGACACACCTAGATATTTGCACTTGGCCTAAGACGCTCATCTGGTTTCTACTGAGCGATAGGAGTAGAAGCACTAGGAATGTGAGAATATATAAAATAAATCAATAAAACAAACGTCTGAATGACACATTATCAAGAAACAAACCATTCAAGGGGAAAACTCCCATGCTAAAATAAACAATTTCAACCAAAAGTGAAGAAAAGGAATGGTCTGTACCTACAAATGTATAGAGCATTTTTGAAATGAACTATCAGTTGATGTTGGTTATGAGTGCATCAGTGCCAGTGACACACACAGGGCATACAAGATTGTCTACACTAGCACAATTGGTTTAGAATGTGAAGTGAACTGAAGTTGAATTTTCAAGTTTGATAGTCTCTGCACGTTCTATGCTGTTTTCAAACCACAGATGATGTAGCCATGTGAGTCTGTGTAAAAATATTCACCTAAGACAAGATGGTGTCAACATATAGCTTTTTAAAAAATAAAATATGACAAATATTATAAAATGATGTAACCGGACAACACTATTCTGCCTCACATCACTGCAGTTCATGACCCCCTACCTGTTCAGATAAACATCATTAGCTGATTTTGAATGGAGCCACACTGGGTTACATGGAGGATGGGCTGTTGTCGATTGGACCCCTTAGCTGAGATGGAGATGACAGCTACCAACCAGCTGGGCAAAGCAGAGAGGGGGCGCATGGGAGGACTGGTGTAGAGTGTGTGTGTGTGTGTGTGTGTGTGTGTGTGTGTGTTTATGTTTGTTTGAGAGAAAGGGGTAGAGAGAAAGAGAGAGAGAGAGAGAGTGGAGAGAGACGGAGATAGAAGTAAATCCTTTTCTTTCCATCATTACCTCGTCCCTGGCCCTGCGCCGGCGTTCTCCTCAGAACGCGGCAAGCTTCTTGCCCTTCTCTTAATTAGTCTCTTAGCTGCTCTCACCCCACATCTTTTTTTCTCTCTCTCTCTCTCTCTCTGTCTGTCTCTTTTGCTCTATCTACCTTTCTATAGCACTCTCTCTCTTTCCCTCCATCTCCCAACCTTTATATGGCTCTCTCATTCTTTTCCTCTCCACTCTTTCTGTCTCTCTCCAACAAAACTCTCATACACATTACCAGTCATAGCCAAAGTGCTTGCAGACTATATCTGCTGCATTCGTCTCTTATCCTTCCAAACACAGACACAAACAAACTGGGCCATGTGGGTTGTGTTCTCCCTCTCCCTCTCCTCTTCTGTCTCCCCTCAGTCCTCTAACAAGCATGTAGCCAGCCAGGGCCTACATAGCAGGTGCTTGGCTGCGGTGAGTTACTGGCTGATTCTCGCAATCCTGTGCACTCTGCTTTACTCCTCCATCCCTATCTCTCTGTGTCTGTCCATCTTTCCACTTCTATCCCTCCCTCCTGTGCCATCCCTTTCTTTCCTAAAGCTCCTGGGTGTATTCCCATCTGGGCCTGTATGTTAAAGTAATGGTAGACACCGAGGAGCTGCTTCCAAAAGTGCAATTAAAATTGAGAGTGACAAGTTGGGATGAGATGTAGCAAAAAGTGCAGCTAGTTATGTTCAAACTTTGCATAAGCCACTTTTTTTTGCCTCCACAATTTTTAGCTGAATGTACAACAAATAGATTTTTCCCACCGTGTACGTAAACAGGTTGCTTTGAGACTCATCTGAGCACATTCATAACCCTAAAGAGTCTGTGAGAATCTCTGCAGTGTGAGTTCTACTTTTCCTCCAACCTTCCTTTCATTTTTCCATTTTTCTTTTTCCCCTTTTCTTTGTTCCCCCCTTTTTCCTGGGATTGTATTGAATCTGGAAAAGATTCACCGCTGGGTTCTGCCTGTTACTAGGGTGGGTGACTGACAGACTGGCACCCCCATCTCAGTCTCAGGAGGCTACATGACATTAGACATGTCGCAGGTCGCAACACACACGCATGCACACACACACACACACACACACACACACACACATCATTCATTCATAACAGTGAGGAGTGGTTATTGGCTTTCATCTATCACCTTCATAAAAGCATGAAATTATTTTTGTATTAAATGTATAATTTAATAATGCAACTCAATGTGATGGAATATGCTACTTGCTGTTTTATTAATTGCTATCAAAATATGAAAAGAAAATATGAAAGATTCAACAGACCTAATATTTATAATGACATCAGGTAAGTCAGTCGTGCATCAGCCTATCAGGACTACTTTTTGTTTTATTTTGCGGGTTTTATCAAGTATTGGACTTTAAAAATAAAGAAATTATGCCTTTTAGCCTGCTAAAACATTTACAATTTAAAAATGAAGTGTCATTTGTGAAATAGCCTCCTCAATATCTAATGTAACAAAACATGAATAACTAAGTGTTATTTTTATTAGATGGTGAAAATATTGCCAAATAATATTTGCGCATGTTGTGAAATATCCTAGGTTATCACGCTGACTTTCAAAATTAAATTAATCAATGAATAATACCGACAATGGAATTAGTTTAGAAACGGAAGGTAGTTCGGCGATTTCTAACAGGCGAGAAGACCACAAAGCCATCTCAGGACAAGAGACAGTCAGAAGATGTCGCTGTGGTCACAGTAATCACATCTGAATCCATCACAGTGCTCTCCAGCGCGAGTTTGAAATTCAGATCCTGAGGACACAGGGCTCGGTAAACAAGGCGTGAAGCACGGAAAGAATGCCCACTGAGCGCTTTGGTGTGGGAACAGCGGTAACGAGGCACGCGCGAGCACCTGTCGGAGTGAGGAGGAAAGCAGGCTCAAAGCGCCGCGAGAGCTTCGAGGTTAACCGAATAAAACAAACCTTGGCTTGCGGATACCACCGACACTTCCGTGCCCCCTGCCCCCACCTCCCACCCCTTTGGGTGTCTGCTCGTAGTCAGTCTTGGTGCTGCGGGGTTAATTATCCCGGTCATCCAAAACCTTGAGCCGCTAGGTGGCATTCAGGGTCTCAAGCCGTGCTGCTGGCCCTCCGGAGGGCGCTTCATCTTCAGCACGGGGAAAGTTCAAGTCAGAGCAAGTAAATCAGAAGTTTCACCCGGCGGACCGAGTCGCTTATGTTGCGCCAAGTCAGTCTTTCAAAGACACTAAGGCTGTGAAGGGAAGTGACCTTGCTTAGAAACACAAAGATCCCCTGCACACCGCCGGAAGAAATGTAAAGTAGAATTAAAGGTGAACCATTAAAGACTATTGATTTCGCGACCAAGGCTGCATGCTTCGTTAATTTATGTGAGCAGCCGATGGTCAGGCTTCATCAGAGTCTTTCTGAATAGAAAAATGCATCAGCCAGACTTAGTAAGACTCCACACATAAGGTAACCAACCCCGAAGCGCACCGTTGACTCGCACTTAAATGGCTCCAAGCAGAAGTGACCTCAATCATAAAACATTTTATTTGTTGGTCCTGGTAGAAAGCTCTCTCTCTCTCTCTCTCTCTCTCTCTCTCTCTCTCTCTCTCTCTCTCTCTCTCTCTCTCTTTCACTCTCCCTCCTTCCACCTCTTCATTATATTTGTATGAGTCCACAGCCAAATGCTCAGCCTTTGGGCCCTTTTGAACCTCTTAACCCCTTCTCCTTCTCCCTAACTCTCTTTCTCTTAGGCCCACTGATCTAAGAACAGGTTTTGATGATCTATGAGGAAACTGTATTCCAGTAGCCTGTTTTATGTCATAACAGCTGTATGTATATAAAGGCAGAATGAGGTTTTTGCACACAGAATCACAGATCATTGTCAGTTGGCTGGCATGAAACATATCGGGAGGCCTATGGAAGGTTTATATTGGAGACAATGGTGAAGTGTATGTGTGAGTGTGTGTAAGAGAGAAGAGTGTGAGAGAATGCTGATAGTGGCTATATGGTGTGGGCCCAGGGTGAATCTCAAAACAGTGATATTTGTTATAGCGCTGGGTCAGTGGTGAGTCCATAACAGTGCTATAGGGCTGGGTCAGTCAGTCTTCAGGGTTTATTGTCTCTGAAAAAAGATGGATTATTTGATTCTCGGGCCAGTAATCAGGCTAAAGGCTCACATCTTTACTGAAGAGACAGATGATACAGTCCAAAGGACAGGGAGAGTAAATGGATTATTTACATGAGATTACCCTGAAAATTCATTTGCTGACGCAATTATGGCATGTCAAAATTGTGTGTGTGTGTATGTATAAGCGCTTAAGTGTTCCTTGGTATGAGGCCAAAAGGAGTCTGAGCAAATATGCGTCGGTTAACTCGCTTACTCAAACAACACAGTAACACACACACACACACACACACACACACACACACACACACACACACACACAGTGAACCCGCCAGCAGGCCTGGAATCCTCCCCATTAGCTGCTTCAGTAGCGATGGCAGAGCTGCAGCGTTCTATCAGACGGCTGACAGGTGAATTAGCGCGCGGCTCTTAGCGGGCGGCGTCACTATGACAACAGCCTTAGGCTCCTGATAAAGATCGGGGCGCTCTTCGCTCTCCGGCACATGCCGCCGCCTTGCACTAACCACGCTAATGCTAGAATTGAAGTGACATCTTGTCAAAACAATAGTTTACAAAAACGTGAAGTTCTGTGCGTTTTCCTCCCCAGAAAGAAAAAAAAAACCAGTGAGAATTTTAGAGTTGGAGGGTGTTACTTTCTTTTCTTTTACCTTCAACCTTTTTCTCATGTCTTTCTACCTCTCCTTCTCTCCGTCTCTGTCTCACTCCATCTCACTTTCTTGTTGCATCTTTGTGAGCATGTGTGTGTGTGTGTATGTGTGTGTGTGTGTGTGTGTGTGTGTGTGTGTGTGTGTGTGTGTGTGTGTGTGTTTTCAGTCTTGGCCATATAGATTTCTGTTTCATGTATCCCCCCAAGTAGCCTCTTCTGTTTTAATCTGTCTTTTTTACAACCAGAGCTGAGAGATGCTCAAAGCAACTCCGTGGACCCCCTGCCGAGGATGTGTGTGTGTGTGTGTTTGTTTGTGTGTGTGTGCGGTGTTCTTGTCTGTGTGGTGGGTGTGTGTTTCACTTGGAGGAGGCCACAGACAGACCGCTCGTAAAAGGCTCGGTTTCCCACTCTCAAAGAGCTCTTCCACTCAGTTTTGGTTTGGCGGACAAGTGCTGTGGGGTGACATTAGCTACACAATGACTGTGTTTGTGTAACACCACAACACACACACACACACACACACACACACACACACACACACACACACACATATATTTGACTCATTTCTTTCATTGGTATTCCTTGACTGCCTCTGATGCCACAGAGGTCAGAATGAGGTCTGCAACCACCTCCTAATGGAAACACACACACACATACTCTTATGTATTGTGTGTGTTGCTTTGTGTGTGTTGCTTTGTGTGTGTGTGTGTGTGTGTGTGTGTGTGTGTCTGCCTGCCATGCGTACCTGCCCAACAGAGGGGAAGCAGTCTTGTGAAGGCCTTAATGGGATTTTGCCTGAGGCTGTTTTATTAAGATGTCGGCTTTCTGCTGCCTGTGCAGCTGACACCATTCTGCAGCCTGCCACCCCCTCCCTTCACACACACACACACACACCCACCCAACCCCCCCCCCCCCACCACCACCACCACCCCACTGCTACACTCACTTTCTCTCTAGACACCCATGTCCACACAAGGGTCTCACCCCCCTCTCCCAAAACCATACACTCACACACACACACAAACACAGGCACTACACTGAAACACAATGCCGTAATTCTTTCTAACACAATGCCTCTTCTCTGTGTGCCAAGCTGTCTGTTGTGTGGTGTGTTTTGAGCATGTACCTGTTATATGAAATTAATGTCTCTTCCCTCATCTTTCACGAAAGCCCTGTTGTCTTGCATACAGTGTGGAGAAGTGCAATGCATTGGTTAGTATTTTGGCCAAACGTATTTGCCACACCCCCCAAAATGTATACCTGTATGTACACGTCTGAGAAAAAATGTTTGATTTCAGTATATGATTGTATTTTAGGATTCACACAATGTCTTCTCGTCTCGTCAGTCAGTTTTGGTTGTGTCTCTTTCTTGGTACTAGTCGGCCTTTTATACAAATTTGCCCTGTCCAAGTTTTCAATTGACCCCTGTTAATATGTCTTTTTTTATTTACTAAAGTCAGTGTGTCATTGTCAGTGTCAGTGAGTATTGCTTGCTGCCTCACAATAACATGCTCAAGATACAGAGGTCAGGATGTAATACATATTGCTATATCATGCTGATTTGGAATAAAGACAACATCCAAAACACTATGTACTTTCACAGCACTATTCTTAAAACAGTAATTTTATAAAACAGTCAAGGCAAAACCTTAAAGTACACACAACAGCAAAAAAAAAAACCCCTTCAATTTAGGCTTCCAGAGATCTTAAAAGTAACATCTTGTAGTTCTGTGTCAAATCTGACTGATTTTGAATTAAAGTGAAGCAGTTTCAACTTAGGAAGTTAAAATGACCTTCCCTGTGGTCATTATAAGTGCTAAGTTGTAGACAACTTCTTGGTGGTGGACTTCTTAGTTGAACTGGAAAAAAAAGACCTCAGGACCTGACCTACATCTTAGCACTTACTGTATAACTGCCATGACCTGGATGAGTGAGAATCTTCCCATTGTGCCATATAGACTTTGATCACATATTTATACAGCAGGGTTAGATTAGATTAGATTAGATCCAACTTTATTGTCATTAAACATATATGAATACAGAGTAATGAAATACAATTTAGCATCTAATGAGATGTGCAAATAGCAGAAAGTGCAATATGTACAGTACTGTATGTACAGTTATGTACAGAGAAGGGCAGTGTAAATGTGAGAATAGATATTGTCAGATTATGTACAAATAAATTATGGTGGGAATAGTTATGTGCAGATTATGTACAAATAAATTATGGGAGCAGTTATTTACAGGTAGGGCAAGATGGGTATAAATTAGTATTGATTTACAAAAGAACAATGTGGAGATGGAGCATGTTAATATACAATTGTTCTATACTGTTATACATAGGCAATTCTACAGATGTACAGATATACAGGTGTAATATGGACAAATGTACAGGTCTGTAATATGGACAAATATACAGGTGTGTATTGTGGACAAATATACATGTTTGTAACATATATATATATATATATATATATATATATATATGTATATGTATATATATATATATATATATATATCCTCTACTACACATCTGTACATCTATATATATGTATATATATATATACATATATATAGATGTACAGATGTGTAGTAGAGGATAGGCAAAGTGCTACGGATGTATATACAGTAGTGATGAGAAGCGCTGTGAACAGATTATGCCATGGTGTAGTGTGGATAGAGAGGGAAGGTTCAGGAGGGGACAGAGTTCAATAGGGTGACAACTGTAGAGAAGAAGCTGTTCCTGAACCTGCTGGTTTTAGTCTGAAGGCCCCTGAACCGCCTTCTTGATGGGAGAAGCTGAAAGAGTCTGAGAATGCTGTGCATCCGGCGTAGACATCTCTTCTTGTGGGCATCCTCAATAGCAGGGAGTGGAGTCCCTGTGAAGGTTTGGGCGGTTTCACCACCCGCTGCAGTGACTTGTGGTCAGCGACAGAGCTATTCCCAAAGCAGACTGTGGCACAGTTGGTCAAGATTTTCTCTATCGCACAGCAGTATAATATATCACTACAGAAGTAAATCACATTGTATGGAGATACTGTGATATTGATTTTTAGAGAGCAGCTTTAAGGGGATCCCTGGTAAGACATGTTGGCCTTATAAGATTGACGTTGGTGTCAGCTACATAAACGTGGCTTAAAAACACTCAAAATGTTTGGTTTTATTAAAAGTATATAAGATCCTTTCACTCATAAACTGCCATTGTTGTATTAAATGACATCACCAGGTTGAATCTAATCAAGGTCCAATCAAGGTCAAGGTCAGCAATCAAGCTATTGCTATATAGGCACTATCAATATCAGCCAGGTGATGTCACTTTCTACCCAGAAAGCATGGAGACGTAAACGCAAATGCAAACTTACAAACTCTGCAAATAAAGGGATTTTCTAGAAGTTGTAATAAAAAAGATTTAGCGTTTTAGCGTTTTGAGTGTCAAGTCCTCTTTCCCTGTTTTTAAATCCTGTTGAGTCTGTAAAAAAATAAGACCTCCTTCTATTTGTAATAACTTACAATTAACTGTAAGAATAACAGGATATGACAGGATATGAAAATTGTTGAAAATTGTGTAATTATTTTTTTTTTGAGGTCTGAACTGTTTGTTTGAAATACTTTAGAAGTCACCACAACTCATTATCTCAAATTTGGTCAACTGAAAATAGTTAGACAGCCCGGACACTAATTTTTTTAACGTTAAAACCATGATTCTTTTTTTTTCAGTGAGAGATCTTTTTAATGTACAGTGTGTGCATGTGTGTCAATTGTTTGGCAAGCATTGTGTTTCTTTTACTCAGTGTGACTATTTTGGGGGGGCTTTTTGCCTTTATTCTGATAGGACAGTAGAGAGTGAGAGGAATGACTGGTAGAGAGATGGGGAAGGCCTGGGAAATGACCTCGGGTTGGACTCAAACTCGGATCCCGGGTTTATGGAATGGTGCTTTAGCCTATTGATCCATGGCACCCCGTGTGTGTGTGTGTGTTGGTGTATGGTGTATGTAATTTGTCAGGTTTCATTAGACTATATGTATACTTATCCAGTATGATGTAAGATTTGATATTGTTTGTCGATTGTCAAAGCATGGGGTACCTGTTTGGTGATAAAGTACATCACCAACTGGATGCTCTTTAGTATTCTCTGCCTTATATGTTGGTGTCAACATGGGTTTGAATTGTTATCAAAAGAGTTACGTGTTGATTTCATATTTATTTGTGTGTGTGTGTGCGTGTGTGTATGTGTGTGTGTGTATTTTCAGTGTTGGAGCATGCAGTGTGAGTTTGTGTGAGTGCACAATATATAGCTTGTGTCCCCACACACAGTGCTGCGTGTCCTCGTATGTGGACAGGACTATACTGTTGTATGAGAATGGCTTGTGGGAATGATGTATATATACAGCACATGCAGCCTCCACATGTGTGTGTGTGTGTGTGTGTGCATGCGAGAAGGAGAGAGTTAGCAGGGAGGGAGAGGAGAGTGCGTATATATGTCTTTTTGTGTTCATGTATGCATATGTGTGTGTGTGTGTGTGTGCGCATGTGCATGTGTATGTCTGGACATGTATGTGTGTGCACGTCTGTGTGTGTGTGTGTGTGTGTGTGTGTGTGTGTATGCATGGCTGGGGTGTCAGCTCAATTGCGTTGACTGGGAGGCGGATGCTGAGTGAAGCCCTGTTTGTCTCGCTCTGGGCGGGATGTTTTCTCCAGGCACTGGCTGAGTGCTTTCTCTCTTCCTTCCTCCTCATTTCCCCTCTCTCTCTCCTTCTCTTTCTCTCTCTCTCTCTCTTTCGTTCTCCTTCTCCTCTGTAGACCCCAGTGTGGAGGCCCCTGGAGGCCCACAGATTGTGTTCAGCCTCAAACCAACATGCATCCTGCATTCTGCAGGCGGGGGTGATGTGTGGTGAAGAACTGCAGACAACTCTGGGCTGGGGGGAGACATAGAGAGAGAGAGAGAGAGAGAGATGGAGAGAGAGAGGGAGTGTGTAAGCAGGAGGGTGGAAAAAACAGAGAACGAGAGAAAGAAAGAGAAAGAAAACAAGGAAGAATACTCATTCAGGTACTCTTCGTCTTTTTTCTTACACACACACACACACACACACACAGAGCTAAGAGAAAGTGCCCCTGCCGGCTGCGGGAACACTGATGGGTTGTGACATCACAGCACTTTGTCTGATATTTAAAAGATGAGAATGGAGGGAAAAAGAGGGGGCAGGGCAGAGTTCTGCTCCATGTCTGGGCGTGTCACACACACACACACACACACACACACACACACACACACACACACACACACACACACACACCACACAGACTCATTCACTCACCTACACAAAGTCAGTTGTTTGTCAGTTGCGTGCTCTGTGCCCATCATCAGTGCTGCATGGAAGATGTCTGGTAAGCCTTGGGGTGTACAGCCATGGCCTCGGCACTTACGGCTCACTAGTCTGTGTTTCCTCTTTTCGACACCCATCAATCAATGGGAGCGATCCCCCAGAAGAGGCACCTCACTAGAGACTAGACTATGCCTTCAAGGTCCCAGCATCCTCAAGATCTTTTCTGAAAGTGTGAAACTTTTTGGCCGTGCACCAGGAGACCAATGTGAGCGTGTGAAAAGAGTCAGTCCAAATTCAATCCAAGCACAGAGGATGTAAATAGAGAATAGAAATGCATGTCTTGTCAGGACAGACCTGATTATCTGCAGCTACGGTGTCTTATAACACACACATATAACATTTGTGTGTGTTACAACACACATATAACATATGTGTGTGTTATAACACACATATATAGCATAATGCAAGAGCATGTATGGATCACTAATCACAATCACAGATGGCGAGGACACGCCAACTTCTGGTTAGTGATGTCATAATACCAGACATGTAGTAGTTGATACCAGTGCTGATCCTCAATATCCAAACCAACCAGTCAACCGATAAACTAACCAGTTAATCAACCCAACTACCTGTTGACTAAATAATGTTTTTCTTTATAGATTACAGCTCTTCATTAAAGAGGGCCTTGTGCCCTTAAAGCATCATAGACAGTTGTTACCAAAAAGATACATGTAGCTTTTAAGTAGAAACAGTCAGCTTTTCATGATGTCACATTGTTTCAGTTGCAGTACCCAGCCAACCGATGGATATAATAGGGCCAAAGAAAATTAAAGGTTAAGTAGGCTATAGCTCAGTTACTAACATAACGTCCAGAGGAGATGCATTATCCAGGTCAAGAGAGATGTATGTATAAATAAATAAATGAGATAAATGTATGCCCACTTGGAACCTTTCAAAATGGTATTGGATGGTACCTCAGAATATTGGTATTAAAGGCATACAAGGGCTCTGGAGCTCCCCCTACAGTTGCAACCACATACATGTACATATTTACAAAGCCATGTGAGTTTACTTGCAAACCAAAGAATAGGAACCAGCGATGGTAATTTTCATGAGTTATGTGGACTGACATGCCAGTAATAAACGTGATTTCGATTTCATTTAGTTTCTCGACCCAATGTGTTTCAGATTCTGCGGTAACCTTCTTCAGTAACCACGGAACCGAGAGAGCCTTCATTCACCCCACAATGAGCCATTTAATCATCGAAGTGACTACAAAGCTGATAAATTAACCTAAAAGTGTTGCCTAGTGAGCCTTTAACAGGTTTGTTTCTCATCACATCCCTTCTTCTTAAACCACCTGGAATATTTGTTTTATTTGCAAAAAATACAAGAAAAGGTTTTTGACCTCTAATTTGGGCCTCTATTGCCAACAGTGATTCACAATTTGCTTAGTGTGAACCATTTACAATTATAACCATTCCCATATCGGCTCATCTCTGTCTGTGAAAAGGTGTACAGGCACACTACCTTGACTTCCCTCGACCTCCTCACACACAAGTCCTTCCTAATTTACACAGAAATTCACCCTCATTAACACTCTCGGTCAGGTTCACAGAGAGCTTATCTTGTAGAAGAATCACACACACACACACTGTCTCCACTACAACACACACATGCAGGAAGAGTAAACCATGGCATGGCCTTCACACATTCCTGGAAAGAATTCTGGATAGTAGGCCTAACATGCAGAATCTTTTCATCTCTCTCTCTCTCTCTCTCTTTCTATTTCTCTCTTT
>PYXC01000947.1:1667500-1697500 GCA_015244755.2 Tenualosa ilisha
ACTTATTAATGGTGATAACACTTTGAAAGAGAACTTTCCAGAAAAAAAATATCCTTATACCCACAAGCCTGGAGGAGTCATCAGGATAGCTGTAGATAACATGTACTGTGTGCTCAGTTGACAAGGCTCCATAGGGCCAGCTTGATTTGTATGCAGATGAAACAGCAGTGGATAAAAGCACTGCTTTTGTGTTTTTGAAGAAGTTCTGCCCTCAGAAGTGGCTCTAGATTATAAGGTAAGGACAGTTATGTGTCATTGATCCTGGTGATCAGAATTTTTCTGCGTCTTTATTGGTTTGTCTGTATTAATAGCTCCAAAAGATGACCTAAAGTGTGTGTGTGTGTGTGTGTTTGCACATGTGTGTGCGCGCGCGCGTGTGTGTGTGTGTGTGTGTGTTTGCACGTGTGTGTGTGCGCGCGCGCGCGTGTGTGTGTGTGTGTGTTTGCACGTGTGTGTGTGTGCGCGCGTGTGTGTGCGAGCGCGCGCGCGTGTGTGTGTGTGTGTTTGCACGTGTGTGTGTTTGCACGTGTGTGTGTGGTTTAGTGATAACTCTATCTGAGAGAAAGAGGAAGAGCGTGACACATGTATGCCTCAGCATCAGCCACTTAGATGATGGTTTTGGAAGAACTCTGGCTCTACTGTGACCTGGACTTTCATCCAATCTTAAGAGCCTAATGTTAACCCCAGAAATCAAAATTTTCCACTTAATATGGTATAACTGTGATTTCTGTGTATTTTTAATAATTTATGGTGGTTCTGTATAGGAAATATTTGACCAATGCACTTTGAGAATTTGTACTAACTTATGGTGATTAGTGCATATCTTTACAAATAGTGTTGTATTGCTATTAGTATTTGTGTTTTCTTGTTTTCTTCTAAAACAAATTGTCCTCCTGTGTAGTGTGGGCAGTCTGGCCCCATGACAGATAAATGATCCCTTCTCAGAGTGCACTGTTTGCCTCACCAACAAATGTAATTCCTTTGGCTCATTTTGTTCACTGCTAGCATGCCACGAGTCACTGCCGGAAAAGTGACCTGAGTTTTTAAAAGGCCGGAAACTCTGAGAGGAAGAGTTCAGATACCTCTGTAATTACACCTCTGACGCGTGGTGCGGGCGGGCACGCGGGCGAGCGGGCGAGCGGATGAGTACGCGATGGAGGGATGAGAGATGAAGGTGCGGAATGAATAATACAGGAACACTCCCACTAATTGTTGCGCTTTAATTAACAGGAGCCTAACCTTTGGAGAGAGGCGAAGGTAGTGTTGGAAATTATTCATGCACTGTTTGCATATATGAATATGCGGGCTGTAATTGGACCCCTGGAGGTGAGCGCACAATGACATCCCAATGTCTATATTTTCATATTTTTTCAGCCTTTTCTATTTTGCAGAGGTGGATATTGGATGTGATGCGAGTGGGCGCCAACCTCCCACTCCCTCCCCGGCGCTCTACCTGCCATCCTTCTACTCAGACACACATACACACACACACACACACACACACACACACACACACACACACACGTACTCACATACACACACTTCCAACCTCTCTTTTTTTTTCTGTCTCTCTCACACACATTGCACTCTCTCATACACTGATGCACACGCATTGCCATGGTGATGCTGCACCACAGTCGAGGTGGATGTGAGAGCTCAGGTGCTCTTCAGGTGAGCTGACCCTGAGGGTTAAAAGGTCACTGACAAAATATGAGCGTATCGCGACTCATGTGAAGATGGTCCCTTAGGCATGATTTGTTGTTGTGAGGATCATTTGTCAGGCTGCAGGGTTCATTTAGGCTCATCTTGATGGGTGTGTGGAAGCAGGCAATAAGAGTGATGTTTACGGAAACAGTGGTAGACTGCTGAGCAGGAAGGAACCTGCTTGTCTGACTTGAAGGCCAGCATCATGTGGAGCTACATCTGCTGCATCTCCCACAGTAGTCTCCCAAGGCCAACAGATGATATGCCACGGTAGTGTTACAAGCAATTGGCAAAGTAATGTGTTAAGTTCAGGCTGAATAAAATAAATCCTTGTGCGTGTCGTTTACAGAATATTCTAGTAGCAGGGTTGCTGAAAATGTGCTAATATTTAATGTGAGTCACCTCAGTACTGGATCATTTGTGTGTTAGTCATCTAAGGACGCAAGCTCTACAGGTAAACTACTGTGAACTGCACACCATCTTAAGTACACTGTAAAATCTACAGGACAGATTAAGGACAGAGAACAGCTAATTTTCTTTTAATTCTAAATTTATTTCTCATGTTGACAACGCTTTTGTCCTAGCCGTTTTACAGTAAGTAAGGTGAACCTGTATTATTATATGTGATTCTAGTTAAATCAACACTATAGCCTCCCACTAGACGAGTTCATTTTATGGTCTTGTCTTCATCTGTGCATTTTATCTATAATGCATTTAGGCTTGAGAACACTGAGATTCCCAAGGAATCCAGAATTGAGGACCGAGTTTTTTTATTTCTTCAGATTTGGAACACTGTTAGTCCAATGGATGCTCAGTTGGTATCTTAAATACGTCTGTAAGTAACTGGGTGGCTTATGAGCGAGAATAAAGTAAGTAGAGATATAACCTGAACTGCTTATAATGTGAGAGTAAAATAAGGTTGTGACCAAGCAGGTGGACTCAGTGTACAAGCACACACACACACACACACACGTTTAAACAAACATACGTATGCCCACTGTTGCATGCACCTCTTGTCTTGGGTTGTTGTTGTGCCATTCTTGGCCTTGATGGGCGAAAAAAAAGTTGCTCTTTGCATCACCTTAGGAGCAAGAGGCTAAATTAGCATGCCAAGCGTAATTAGCATTTTTCATTTCTTTAGGTGAGGAATTGCATTTGAATATTAATCTGACTGCATCTTTCGGCAGTGCGGAGCCAACCAGCAGCTCCATAAATTAGCTTTTATGTGGGAGAGCTGCTGTATCAGCCCCTGAGCATGTGCTAACGTTAGCGCAGTGCAACCATGTCATCCTCTAGAGGGACTCTCCTTTGGGTACCTTCAGTTAAAACAGGAAAAAAAAAAAAAAAGAAAGACGAGTTTAAAAAAAACAAAAAAACATTGGCTCTACTGAAAGAAAGCGAGAGCCCCTCTCCCATAATCCCTTGCTTTCCTCCTCTCTGGGAGCAGCATTCAGCAAAATTATTCATGCTCAGGCTTCTTTTTACGGCCGGGAGAAGAGTGTGTGCATGCACAGTACATTATTGCTAAGCCAGGCAGTGTGTTTTGCTGGACCTGGTGTGTTGTGCTGATGTGGTGTTTGTCCGACCAGATGTACATACAACTCAAAAGAAGAGAACAGTTTACTAACTATGAAGCGGTCATGCACACCTCCGACTTGCAGCCTGAAGGCAGTTTCAAAATGAGCGTCTTTAACTATCTACCAGGCAGGGGCAAATTGCCCCGTAAAATCAGGTAACTAATCCGTTTAAGATGGTTGGAAGCTGCTGGCCTGTGTTTTTAAGCGATGCTTAGATGGCAGGAGGGTGTGTCATAGTTTTTTTTTTTGTAGGTTTTGCATGGAACATCTGCAACTGTGTGAAACTGATATGACTGTTGTGGACACGTTACTTTAATTTCAGGTTGCTGGAAAGAGCCACAGTCATGTTTGCTGAAGAAAGGGTCCGTTGAACAATGTTTGCCCATTCAGTCTTCAGACATCTGCTGTACTTTGTGTTTTTAAGACTTTTACAACGTTCACAGTTGACTTTCGCTCACTCTTACATCAGATATTCTTTTGGTCTCTCACAGTGCCTGCATCTCATTCCTTCAGTCTGTCTTTTTAGTTGTAGCTCTTGCAGTTCAACTTTGCTAAGAGTTTAGAGACAAAACTTCTGGTGCAGTAATGCACAAATAAATTATGTTAATGTAAAATCAAATCAGCTTTTACAAACAACACTAATGTGGCTTCCATATACCAAAGGAACTCCCCCCAGTTGCACTGTAAACCGCTCATGCTGTTGACATGCATGTGTGCACTCTGACGTACAGACACACACACATACACACATGCAGATACACCAACACCACCACCAAGTTGATTATGTATTCTCAGTGGAAAGTGGTGCAGATTGTATATTCATATCTTGGACATCTGGAGTCAAGGTCCGCGGCCTGTTTGTGGCAAGCGGTTGCAACCTGTGATGCATATTACCTCAATAATGAGCCCACAGTATAATTAGGCATTATTTTAGATGCAATTAAGAGATGCACATGAATAATACATGCTATTGATTGTTTTACTTTTCTAAATATGATTGGATTTTTGTATTTTTTGAGTTTGTAAGTTTAGTTCAAGTTCATTTTTTTTGACAAGGATTTGTATAGACTGTGCAGTCTTTAGAGTGCACGTACCCACACACACACAGAAAAAAACAACAAGTGTACACACAGACACACACACACACACAGAGACACACACACTTTATCTGCTTTCCAGCATGTAACATTAAACATCCTGTCCATCTCTGCTCCGGTGCCCCATCTGGAGTGAAGTCACGAAGAATTCAGCCGTACAAAAGAGGGCTCCAGCAAACGTGTCAAAGCGAGGGAACAACCTGAAAAAACGATTTCTCATCAAATTAGACCGCAGCCGTGATGTCCCTGAGCTCCTGAAAGCTGGAGTCGCCATCAATTATGGATATCATCCTGCATTCCTCACGATGTGCGAGTGCCTCTGTGTGTGTGTGTGTGTGTGTGTGTGTGTGTTAGTCTGTGTTGTGTTTTTGGATGCACATGTCGAAGAAAGTTGAGGCCAGTTTGATAGTGTCTTACACAAAGTATGTGTTTTGTTGTTGGATGTATGGTGTGATATACCAGTACAGAGTGGGTCAGTGGTGTGAAAAACCAATCTGGTGTTCATGTGTGTTTTGTTGTTGGGTCAGTGGTGTGATATACCAATCTAGTGTTTATGTGTGTGTGGCAATGTATGAATGCTGATCACATAATTTCATGTGTGTCAGTGCGTGGATAAGCACCACTGCCTGCATGTGTTTGCAAATGAGTGTGTGTATGGGGTTGTGTTTGTGTTAAACAAGTGTCTGTGCATTATAACAAGGACATTATGTGAGTCGTACTGTGTGTGTGTGTGTGTATGTGTGTGTCAGCTCTGGGTGCTCTCGGGCTGATGGAGACGATGTAGTCTCACACACCAGCTCTCTCTGACTACCATATTAGCTACAGCTCCTCCCAGGTGTGGTCATCAACTTTTAATGACGTCCTCAGGGCAAAACACTTAGGGGTTAACCAGCCTCCAACAGCACACTCATCTACACACACACACACACACATACACACACACACACACACACACACACACACACACACACACAGAAAAACACAAACACACTTACTTATTGTATAATCTGTTATATACATAAAACGCATTCACGTACTGTCGTCTTTAAACATACAAAAAGTACACTTAAAGTCAGACATAGTTTAACTCATATTTAGTTTTGCGTTATCGTCATTCCTGTCATCATCATGGTCCTGCATGCGCTATGTATAATGGACATCTGTACATATGCTATATTATCACATAGTTCCTTTAGGAAATCACATATGAGCCTCTTTCAGTCTCACACACCCATTCACAGATGCCATGGCCGTGTGCCCCATGACAGATTTCTCAGGCCACTTTGTGTTAGCATCTTCCCTGCCATTAGCAATTGATCAAGATGGGCACCAGGGTACACTTAAATTGTCTCTGTGTGTGGCTTGTTATATTGTCATCCAGCAGCCAGACTCTTATTTATTATTTGTATTATTTATTATTATTATTATTATTATTATTTATTTAAATATTCATCTAATCGTGGCTCACTTGATCTTTAACAACTGGATATATCTAGCAGGCTGGTGTGGTGATTATTTTAGTGCTGTCTTGCAATCTCAATGCTGCTATTTTAACCCACATGATATTGTATTAGAACATACAGTATGAGTTGTTTTATGCAATTTGCTAGCATTAATTGTGATGGACAAATAAATGGAATTGCTGGTTAACTCTGCTCTGATGTACCCCGTGAAAAGGGATTAATAGTTTTTGTGCATGAGGAACTGTTGCTAACAGATTTGTTGCCATGTCTGTTTTTATTTTAGACTGTGAAAATGTGTCAGACAGTAATTGTGAATGGCTCTGTGTGTTTATCATCTGTATGCCAGACTGAGTGATCCTGAATGGAAGTGATGTGCTCTGTAACCTGGCTCAATCTGCTTGTTGCTATGAACTGGAACAAAGAAGGTTAAAAATGTTTTTCTACATTCACACACACCACTCTCTCTCTCTCTCTTTCACACACACACACACACACACACATGCACACACAGATACTCTCTCTCACACACACACACATGCACAGATACACACAGCTACTGTGGAGCAAGTAGATCCAGTCCAGTGTTTTTGAGGACACAGAACAAACTGATAAACTAACCGGGTGAGTGGAATTGGCATGCAGACGGAGGGGTTGTGTAGAAGGGGCTCAGGCTCCAAATAGGAAGCTCATCTCCTCTCCACCTCCCCAAAGAAACCCCTCAGTCTCCCCAGTCCCACCCATCCTTTCCACCCAGTACCCCCACCCCTACCTCACCCTCACACCACCCTCCTTCTCCACCTCCGGTCGCCATGGCAGCGGGCAGGCAGCCAATGGGAGCGGATGAAGTGCGCGGGGCGAGCGAAGTCCTGGCAGCTCGGGGAGCGTCTGACACAGACGCGGCCTGACACCCGCTCCCCCCGGCCCGCCCGTCAACAGGGGGGACCCCCGCAGGCACTAAAGAGACAGACGCAACCACCCTCTTCCCCTCCTCTCTCTCTCTCTCTCTCTCTCTCAAACACACACACATACACACAATCATGGCCTACATCTCACTGGGAAAAACAGAGAGAGGGGAGTGTGAAAGCTTGAGTTGCAGAAGTGTGCAATATGCTAAATGGCGACCACCATCACTTTAGCTATCCCTCATACTTCCACAGACTATCACACACACACACACACACACACACACAGCCAGACACCAACAGCCATCTAGTGGCCTCAGGATAGCATGTGGGTTTGGTGTGGTTTGGGATAGGGGCATGAAGTGGGGAGACCTTCAGTGGGTAGAGGAACTGGTGTGTGTGTGTGAGGGGTGGGGTGGGGGGGGTGGTGTGGGCTTAGTGGTTGGAATTGTGGGTACAGGGTAAAGGTTCACTAAAAGTGTAATCTGTGTGTGACTCTGTGTGGATCAGTCCTCTCTCTCTCTCTCTCTCTCTCTTTGTGTTGGTGGGTGTGTGTGTGTGTGTGTGTGCCCACTTGTTTGTGTTGAAATGATTGGTGGGGTATGGTCGGGGGATGTGTTTTGTTTTGTGGGAGGTGTGAGTGTTCTTGGGTTTGATGAATTAAAGCTCGTCGTCAGCTTCGTTTCATACCATCCCCGTGTGTGTTTGTGTGTGTGTTGGGGTGTGTGTGGGAGGGCCTGAGGCACTCGTCTCCCGCGGTTGCTTCAGGGTAGAGGGATAAACGTGTGTGTGTGTGTGTGTGTGTGTGTGTGTGTGTGTGTGTGTGTGTGTGTGTGTGTGTGTGTGTTTGAGGAGGAGGATAATATTCCAGGTGAGGCAACTGATCACCTCTCCGATGACTGACAGGCAGACAGTCATCACACACAGTGCCTGCACAAGCTCAATCAGAAACTCTCCTCTCTTTCTCTTCTCTTCTCTACCTCTCCGTTGTGACCCACAAGCAACGACACATCATACCACCTTCTTGTCTCTTCCTCTCTCTTCAACTTCACTCTGTACTCTACCCTTACACACAACCATGGATATGTCTATACATTTATTGGTCTATCTATTGTCCTCCTGTTTGGTACAGATGACGGATCACATTGAGCTGCTGATGATGATGATGATGTATATTTGCTATACATTCAGTAGGATCCCCAAGGACCAATTGACTGTTTCAGGTGGTTCCTGCTGTCATGGATATCCAATTTATAGTCCTTGTGTCAAATCTAATGCCATGGTGTTCCTTATCTTCTCCTGTCAAGGTTGGAGGTGTAATGTTAAGGTTTCTGTATATGACTCATGGCCTGACAACATAATTCCTGAATCAGCAACTGTTGTCTCAATATGAAATAGTCATGCCTGCCAACACTCCCGTTTTCTTTCCCCACGGGTTTCTCCTGTATTTCAGACCCATCTGTTTTGTCATTTCTCCTGTTTTTACATAGCCCAAATTTCAGTCAAATTAATGTGTTTCCCATCGTTCATCGTTCCCTGTCCCCGCAAAAAAATCTCCTGGATTCTGTTCAAATGTTGGCAGGTGTGAATAGTGTCTGAGGTATCTGAGATACTGTCTGAGATAGCTTCTGAACAGTAACTACATAGGTGCTAAAGAATATCCCAATTATGTTGTGAAGTTCTTCCCACTGTCTTGCTGGCATGTTGTATGTCTATATAATGTAAGTGTATGTGTGTATACTTGTACATGTGAACAAATGTACTGATCTCTCTCTCTCTCTCTCTCTCTTTTTTTCTTTCTTTAATGCCTTTCCCTCCAATATCAGTTTTTTATTCAAATCTTGCCTTGGACAGGCTTGAAGTTGTGTAGTAGTTTGTTGTAATGTTAAGTCGGTGTACTACCTAAGGTGTTTTACTGAGACAAATAACGGAAAGGGGATCTCCATAAAACATAAAGTTGCCCGCATGCAAGTCAAACTTAATGACTATAGTCTACAGTGTAGTCAGAATAATGCCACACATTTGCACAGTTTAGTTTTGAAACAAAGTTTTTGCTGGAAGAGGGATTGAACACTGGGGACAGTAGTAGTAACTTCCTGTTGTTTCTGTCCAGCAGGAATTGTCCTGGGTGTGTGGTCAGCCAAGGGATACAGGCATGTTTATTCATGGAAAGATTTATATGTGCATACATTTAGACTTAGCAGTAGTAGATACTGATTTAATTTGGGGACATGTGTATATGTGTGTTGAACAGCGTGCATGTGTGTGTGTGTGTGTGTGATTACTGAATAGTGCTGTATGTGCAAGTGTGTGTGGCTGTGTGTGACTTTGAAAAGCAAAAGAAAACATTGAAGGACAGATGGGGGTGAGAGGGGGGGTAATAGTGTGATGGAGAAGATGGTTGAGTTTGTATCTGAATGACAGAATGCATGTGTGAGTGAGTCTGTGTATGTGTCTCAGTATCTGTGTGTGTGTGTGTGTGTGTGTGTGTGTGTGTGTGTGAGAGAGAGAGCACTGCTGTGAACACACACACACACTCTGCTGCTTGCTCCTGGCACCCTCTCATTACGCGCCAGCAGGTAATTGGGCAGACAGGATGCCCCAAGGAACCCTGGGTACTCACCTCGCAGGCAGGAAATGATCAGCCGTCCTCTTCGCTGTTGCCCAGCCACCAAACAAACTGCTTTTACCACCAATTTTGGACCACAGAATGACCTCTACTTGACCTCTCCACCCTAAACAGTGCATGAATGGGCATAATTTTGTAAACTGGATAAATTTCACACACACACACACACACGCAGAGTATGTGCACTGTATAGATCAAGATACCATGGCTGTGTATATAGCCTACACTGTATATGCTCACATATAAACCACTGTATTCAAAACACACACACACACACACACACACATCCACACACACACACACACACAGGATATACAACAGACACATAATTTACATTATATGTAACACAACAGCTATACACAGTATCTTTATTTATATCTGTGAGTGAAAGGACATATTCTTATGTGTTTTCATTGGCTGTGTGTGTGTGTGTGTGTGTGAGAGAGAGAGAGAGAGAGAGAGAGAGAGAGAGAGAGAGAGCGATTGTGCAAGAACTAAAATAACTTTCCTTGGCAGTGCAGGTCGATTGCAGTAGATTTAATGAAGGTGAGCAGTTCTTGCCTGAGGTCATATGCCTCGGTCATTGTGCTTGTATGTTAATGCTGTTAATTAATTGTAGAGTGAGAGCACTCCACTCGGCTCATTGTGCAATGGTGTGTGTGTGTGTGTGTGTGTGTGTATGAGAGAGAGAAAGTGAATGTGTCTGAATGTGTGGAGGGTGTTGAGTGTGTGATATGTCCTGGGGCAATGAGGTTTGGGTGGGAACAGTTGAGTTTAATTCAGGTAGAGGATGTAGACAGCATTAAGGCTACAAGTGTGTGTGTGTGTGTGTGTGTGTGTGTGTGTGTGTGTGTGTGTGTGTGTGTTGGCCTAAACCTTAGTTTTATCCAGACATCTAGATGCTGTTAAGTTATTCTCCACGGCACTACATTGATAAGCAGTGAGCTGATCTGGTATTATGTATTGACCAATAATAGGTTGACTGAGGGTTGTCGATTGGTTTCATCACATACCGATGTATTAAACATCAGGGCATTGATCTGGAGATCAGAGATAAGATCCATTTTTAAACCTCATTAAACTCCATACAAGTTCCAACCAAAGTTCAACCAACCAGATAGGGTATCACAAATACATTGAATAACTATTGAAGAGTGCATGTGCACCTGTATGCATTTTAAAGGTACTATCATATAGGATAAAATGATTTATGTTCTCAAAGTGTGTACGCACACACATACACACACACACACACACACACACATCACTCCTATCACTATCACTCCTATCATAAGGTGACCAGACCACTGAGATGAATCCGTGAATCTACCTTGGGAACCAGTGATAGTCTTACTTCTATAGTCACTATCATTAAAATTAGTAATGTTTTAGCTTCAGGAATCAGGGACAAAGTGGGTTTTTACTTGTATTTTAAAGGGGACAGATTGCCAACATCAGGGACTGTCCCCAGAAATCAAGGTCATCTGGTCACCCTATCCAATGATTAATAAGATAAAATGATTTATGTTCTCTAAGTGTGTAAACGCACTCACACTCTTTCACACACACACACACACACACACACACACGCACAGGTGCTCAAAAAACATTAATGTGTACACAGTCACACCCTGTCTGAAGTATCCTAATGTTACTAAGTGCTGAACAAAAATCATTTTTTCAATGTGTCCCACCACTGCTCCGGGCATAATTCCTGAAAACACGTCTGTGTGTGTATGTGTGTGTGTGTATAAGATAGCTAGATAGATGTGGAGTGACAGGCTGGGTAGATCGGCCCATGAGCAGCAGTCGCCTGTGGCACCGACATCACCTCATACACACACACACACACAGGCGCCCGCACACACACTCAACCATGCCGTGGCCAAGTGTAACTGACGGTGGTGGAGATTTGCCGCTGCCGTAGAAACCACATAATGAACCATGACAACACTGTCAGACTGAAAAAGGCCTCTGCTCACACTGATTGCATTACGGCACTGCAGCAACACCCAGGGCCTTCTGTGTATGTCTGCATGTCCGTCTGTGAAAGAGTCTGTGCGCGATTGTGTGTGTGTGTGTGTGTCTACATACGTACTTTATGTCTGAGTCTGCATCTATGCATGTGTGCAACAAAGAGTCCTAAAGACAGTAAGACCCCACTGTGTTTTCTGGTTTGCAAAGTTGTACATCTGGATCGTCCGGATGCATGTATATGCACACACGTACACACACACACACACATACACACACACACACACACACACACTCACACACACACACACAAGCCCTGTTTCATATGCAAGAGAAGGTTGACAGGCACAGCTGTACTAACTCTACCTTGTTTTGTCTGGTGGCTCGGGTGTAACACATGGATACGCACAGACACACACACGCACACACACACACATTTACTGGCTTTACACTCGTCACGTTCACACCACTGTAGCAGCTGGAGCGTAAGGCTGAGCTGCAGTGATGATGATGTCTCGGGTGCCGGGGTGTGTTCTCCTCGGGGCTTTTTCGTGGTGTGGGTGAGAGCTGTGCCTGGAGCCGAATGCCCTGCTCCAACATGAACAAATAATGACTTCAGAGCAAACAACAAATGTGTACAAATAGTTAAGAAAATGTTCATTATGCTGCCTACCCAATCGGCAAAATGGGAGTACAGTGATACTCCAAAGAGAACCTAGTCACTTGTTTGTAAGGGTAAACTTTAGCTTTGAACTTGAAATAGGCTGCTTGATGTTAATGGGGCTTGTGGTGGTGTATGCTATCCGACATTGCCCACAGTCTACTGTGTCAGCCCTTGGAGATGGCTTGGGGCAGGGGTACAGTTTCTCTTTTGAGCGTCTCCGAGCAAAGAGCAAATTTATCTTACAAAGAATTAATTCTCTGTGATCTAACTTGTCATTATTTTGTTGTTGGTTATGCAATTGATACATGCATCTTTCCCCCACAAAAGAAATATTATGGGCTTTGTAGGTGTTACCTGTAGTGGACAGTTGTGTCAATAAGAAAGTTTGGTAGATTTTAGACAGATAGATACTTTTGTTCATCCCGTAGGATAATGTTGTGTCTGGCTCTGCATTCACTGATGTCAAGGCTTTGTTGAACACAAGAGCAGCAGAAAGCAGGCACAGATTAACACAGTTTGTGGCCCCTGGGCAACTACACCTCAAGTACCCCACCTCCCCCTCTCCAAAAAAACAAACAATAAAAAAATCACAAATAGCTAATTTCTCTGAAAAACATAAGGCTGGCCTATGATGTAAACACTATAGCGTAGGTGTTTAATTTCTTGCATATGCCTCTAGAATTAATTAATGATAACAATTAGCCTGGTACATGTAAATTAGCCTACAAGATAAGATCTATGATAGACTGACATTTTATATACAGATGTGCAGAATGATGCTGCTGGTGCTCTGTAAAGAAAAATCACAAAAAAGCACAAACCAGAAAAACAGGAATGGCCAATCCTGCATAGGGAGGCTTTAAAATAATGGAAACAGGCTAATTCAGACATTTAAGCATTATGTACAAAAAATACGGTATGACTTGGAGAATAGACAACTAGACTGTGAAATGTCATGCTGTATGCGTGGTTAAACTTGCACTCAGGAGAGCAAAGAGATCATTCTTTGACCCTGGACTGGTCAATCAAATAAGGTAACGTGCGCTTGGAAATCGCTATACTACAATCGACAAATAGAGCCTGGTAAGGAAATATGCATTCACATTCACGATAGTATCTTACCTTCCATTAAAAACTTAAAGTAAACTAGCGCTGTGTTGTATATGGCCTACGCTGCATAAACTAACGAACATGTTGCAGGTTCATTTGAAAGCTGTAGAAGAATTTTTCAACAAAGTCAAAGTTATATAAACAGCTTTATTTTTCGTGCCAGTAGCCTATCTGCGAAAGTCTGCATTTCTACCTTGCCATTTTCACCCAGTTCACAGCTCACTGTGATTCGACCCTAGAATTAACGGAGACAATTTCTCTCTAATCCAGTTAGACTATGTTAACGCACAGCTGCACACACAAACTAACGTCAGGTCTACCTAAATGTTTTCCGGCTAAAACGGTAAATGGGTCTTACCTTTAGAAGCATATTGTTAGATCGCACAGAACAATGCCATTGAAATGGCTGTAGATCTGGCCTAGAAGTGACTGCTGCTGTCAGTCACATTTTCTCCTTCTCTTGTGTGTTCTTTGCTTTGGTGTTGTCTCCATTCTCACATATCTGGTCTGGTCAACCTGCAGGTCCAGCTGTAGGCCTATACATGCACAGGCTTGAACTCGGTAACTCGCAGCACAGACTGGGAAATGAGCAGGTGAACTAAAGACATATGAGGGAGGAGAGAGGGCAGCAGGCTATTGTTACTCTGGCTAACACTGACCACTAACTAACTTTGACCCTCCGCTAGCTTAGCTGGTGCTGCTAGTGCACTCCTTGGTTCCAGAAATTTCTTCTTAATAATAAACAATTAATAAAGCATTTGATTGTATTTCTGAGAGGATGAGTGGAAACTGCCAGTCTTTACCTGAAAGGGACATCTTTTCTTTATCTCTATGTGAAGCACAAAGTACAGAAATATTGTAGGTCAACAGACTGTAATACAAAGGTTGTCTTATATTTACACCTAACGTGATGAACTTTGTGTGTTTGAGTGTTTGTGTGTGTGTGTGTGTGTGTGTGTCAGGCTGTGTAACAATTTTATTTGTTTGGATGTCTTTTTAGATAGCTATAAAAATTAACTCATAATTAAATGTATTAATTAAATGTTATTATAATGTTCAGGCTGTCTGAAATTATAAATCAGCAATGATAAGTTATTGCCCCTTTGTCATGATTGGTATACAGTTAGATATCAGTCTTAGTCTGGTACATAAGGGATAAGAAGTGGTAACAGTTGAGAAAAGGAGGAATGAACTAAAGTTAGACAACATCAGAGGAGTCAAGCTGAGGTGATGTGTGTGCTCGGTGATGTTCTTAAGTATGTGTGTATGCATGTGTGTGTGTGCATACACGTGTGTGTATATTTTGATACCCCAGTTCATGTGTTGCATGTGTGTGTGTGTGTGTGTGTGTGTGTGTGTGTGTGTTTATGACCTGGTTCATGTGTTGCATATGTGTTAATGTGTGTGTGTGTGGGTGTATGTGTGTGTGTGTGTATGTGACTGCCTGAAACATTTCCCTGAGCTGGGTTGTAGGCGGTGGTGAAAGTCCTGTGACAGCATCACTGGGAGCGGAAAAGCAAACTCACAATCTGCTGAGCACAGGAGAGAACACAGCGCTACGAGACCTGCAATTTGCACTTCTAAGCTTCACGAGTCGTCAGGGAAGTGTGTGTGTGTGTGTGTGTGTGTGTGTGTGTGTGTGTGTGTGTGTGTGTGTGTCTGTGTGCACGTGAGACCTTGTGATTATATAGACCTGAAACATTGGAGGATGCTCACGCATCCACAGACACTGTGTTAGTAATGTCTAAATCACTGTTACTCTTTGTAGGGCAGGACCAGAGGGCTTTGTGCATCTAAATGACTACCAGCAGGTGATAAGACCTCAAGAATGCTTGATAGTTTTAACTTACTGCACAGAGGGAATCATAGGTGAGATTGCTGAATTCGGTAGTGCATGTCTTTCTTTTGTGTATTATCTGAGTTTGTGTCTGAAATATAAATCTATGAAACACAGCAAAAATCAAATATAAGCCTGGTGAAGTAATAATAATTGTGATGTTATTACAATGTAATCAACTATTTTTATACTTTATTACAATGTAACTACAGTGTTTATTGTGTTACATTTTATCACATCAGGCTAAATTGCTGTGAATTGTAAAGAGGAGTGCTGTCAGTGTGTAGATTCATGTCATTTTAACATAACCACAGACACAATAAGAGAGCATTTTCTACATTAAACTTTCACACACAGAATAGGAAAATTAAGAATGCCGGACTGAAAGAGTCAAAAATAAAGACACAGTGTGCACACACCACACATTGCTCCCAGATAAATTCAACAACTTACTGCCTTTCTAGACATTGTCAGATAAAAGGGCTTAGGTGCCAAAATGTCATGTGAAGATTGTTAAATTAATACATTTACCCAATTGAGGAAAATTAAATTTACATTCACACATTCTTATATAATGACATGCCTTGATTATTTGGGTCTTATACTGCATCTCTCCACATCTCTCTCTCTCTCTCTCTCACACACACACACACACACACACACGCATATACTCACTCTCACATAATGAACAAACCTCAGTGTCATGCTGGGCTGTCACTCCTCTCTCCTTGTTTCATTGCATTAGCACTGTAGCTCATGCCCATGCAGTTTGTTGCCTGGAGTACAACAGGAAGTCCTTAACTGTTCAATGACTTTAGCTCCAGGCAAGGTCCACCCCACCCGCACACCCTCACAGGAAACCAAGCATTCGTCACTGATCCTGTCTTCCCGACTGCAACCGTCAGGGCAGAAAAATAAAAGAGGAAAGAGACAAGAAAAGAAGAACAGCACAGCATTTTCTTTGCTTTCTTCTTCTTCTTCTTCTTCTTCTTCTTTTTTCTTGTTCAGGTTCTTTTAAATCAAACAGTTTTAATGTTAGCCCTCTCAGACAGGAAGTGTGTGAAGTAGGATCTAGTTATCAGCATGCCAGGCCTAAAGCAAAGACAGGCTGATGCTAGAGGCTAAGTTTAGTCTACCTGTAGGCTAGGTTGGGCCTTATTATGATGTGCGATGTTGCTAGGTAGCATGAATAGACTAACACGAGCATGCTGGGATACAGTACTTTGCTTAGCGACAACCCTAATATACTTTAAACAGACATAACAGATTTAAACAGAAATTCTTGATACACTCTTGTATGTATGTGTTGAATGAATAATCAGGTAATTACAAACATATTAAGCAATTTGTGACCATGTTAGAGTAAATCCTTTTTTAATATTAAATTGATGAAATTGATGCATAATCATATCATATTGATATCAATAACTAACAACCACTAAGTGGTGCTTCACTTTGAAAAGTAAGACTATTGGTTTAATATTCTTTTGTCATTTTCTCCCAAACCATGTGTGTTGACAGAAAGCAAATGGAGGACAGAATGAATAGTGGGAAGTGAGAATCTCAATCAGAAAACAGGAGGTGAGGAGAAACTCATGACTGAACAGCCAAATAGAAAACATGAGGAGGGAAACAGAGAAAGAGGAAGAGAGAGAGAAAGAGGAAAAGAGAGAAAGGGTGAGTATGCTATAGACTAGAGAATGATATGAGAGAGAGAAAGACGGAGATACACTGGTGAGGATGTGTGTGTGTGTGTGTGTGTGTGTGAGTGTGTGAGTGTTGAGAGAATGTTGGAGTGAGCCAGAGAGACAGACAGACTTGGATCCAGAGAGAGAGAGAGAGGTGGGGGAGAGGAATTAGGCGGGAGAGAGAGGGAGAGCACATTGACATTCCGGGCTGCGCGCTGATGGCTGTGTGGCTGTGGGCAGTGGCTCTGCTCGGCAGGATAATTGTGAAACCACAGGGACCGGAGCTCTGACCAGCCTGTCAAAACAAGTGTGACAAAATCTCCCAGCAGTCCTGGCAGCAGCGCAGACAGCTCAGCACGGGGTGGGGATGGGGGTGGGGGGTAGGGGCAGAGGCAGTGGGCTCGGGGAGGGGGGGGGGGTGGATGGTGTTAGTGAAGGGGGTTGAGAGAGAGGAAAATGAGGGAGAGAGAGTGAAAGAGAGAGGGAGAGACAAGGGGAGATCCAGGCCCTGACTGATACACTGTCTGAAAAGTCATAATTATGATTCCTAACTGACATTTATGATCCTCTGTCTAGGTCCCTCTGCCCATTTCTCTCTCTCTCAAACACACACACTCTCTCTCACACACACACACACACACACATATACACACACACAGGCTTACACACTCACAAATGTACACACCTGATTTCTCTCTTTCTCCCTCACACACATCTCTCTCACACACACTCAGACACACAAACTTACTTTCTCTTTTTCCGTCTTCCCCATCCCCCTTTTTCCCCCTCTCTCTCTCTCTCTCTCTCTCTCACTCACCCACACACACACACACATACACATGCACACTTAAACACACACTCACACATCCAGAGATTCATGGCCTACTCTGCTCCTCCTGCGGGGTATGTCTCGTTCGTGTCTGCAAGCGTTTTTGCCAGTAAGCTGGTTAGCAATTTCTCAGTGCTGTTGTTTTGAGGCTAATTAGGTTGGATATTAGTGGGATGAACCCCAGCAGCTTCAAAATGTCACCGGGTTTCCCCCCATGACCCTCAATCCATCCAACATACACACACACACACACACACACACACACACACACATACACACACAAACACAAACACCAAAATGCCTGAGGGAAACCAAGAAAAAAAAAGCCACAAGTCATAAGGGGAACTGAGAGGGACTCCAACACCAGACTGGGCACAGTGGGGTGGGCAGAAGTGGAAACTAGCTGTTGTAGAACCAAGCCCATAGTTAAGGGTTGCAGTGGGATGGGGGTGGTGGGGTGGGGATACCACTTGTTGACTTGGCCCCAACTGCTATTAAAATAAGTGAAAAGTGAAGTGGGTTCTATACACACACACACACACACACACACACACACACACACACACACACACAGTTTTGCACAGTCGCTGTGTGTGTTTAGGACAGCAAGACGGTGTTTGTGCTCTCATCATCAGGAGTTGCATTTGTATGAAAGCGTGCTGGGTTCAAAACTGCATCTCAAATTTGATTGGAGTTGCACATATCTAGAATCTTGAATCTCCTGTGTTTTATTTGTAAAAGATGTGCAGCAGTTAAGAAGTTTCTTGTGTCAACAGTGTTCATGTGGGGTGATTGATTTTGGCATAGGTATGACAGTGTTGGTCGCTGAGTCCCATGTCTTAAAGTTGGACTGACAGCAGGGCTGAAATTACAGTTACAAAGTAGTGTGATATATTTTTAACATGAAATCATTCCAATGAAAGCCATAATACAAAGGAATTTATATTTCATGATCATTTGGAACAGGTAGTTACCACAGTTGGTGAGAGTGGACATGGAGCTTTAGGGGTGGCCATTTTTGTGTGCCACGATATTTATGGGCCAGGTATTGTCAGAGCAGTCCACTCTCTTTCTTCTCTCTGTCTGTTTCTCTCTCTCTCTCTCTGTCTCTTTCTCTCTCTCTCTCTGTCTCTTTGGCTTCTCCCCCTACTGTGGCAGAGACTAGGACTGGGGAACTTTGTGGATGTGAGACTCAGTTTGTGTGTGTGTGTGTGTGTGTGTGTGTGTGTTTGAAAGTTCATACAAGAGGAAGCACTGACAGAGAATTATGATTCAGCTCTCACTGCAGCTTTCCCCAAGACCCTGAGCTGGGGAGGCAGCCTCTGCACCTCACACACACACACACACACACACACAACACACACACACACACACACACACACACACACACACACACACGAACACTCTCTTTCTTCCTTTGTGTGTGTGGTGGGCTGAAAGAATACATGTTGAGATTGAGCTGTGTGCTGTCCTCTGTGTGTGTATGTGTGTATGCATGTGTGTGCGTGCATATGTGCGTGAGGTATGTGTGTAAGTGTGTGTGTGTGTGTGTGTGTATGTATAGGAGATAGAGAGAGAGAGACAGGGAGTCTGTGTGTGTTTAAGAGAGACAGAGAGAGAGAAAGGTGTGTGCACATTTGACTCTGAGGTCACCTTCTTCCCATCTGGGAAATCATCTTCACAGGGAGCCCAGGCAGCAAGGGATTGTGGGTGTCGTAGGCGTCTGGAATATGGAGAGGGAGGTGGAGCACAGGGAATAACCTGTCAGGTAAAGACAGCCAGATGAAAGAGACAGAGAGACACTTTCTCCCTCTTTCTATCTATATGAGTGTGTGTGTGTATGGGTGTGGTTATTAGTGTGTGCGTGTGTGTGTGTGTGTGTGTGTGTGTGTGTCAGATACCGAAGAGAAACCATTATACTGACTTCTTGAACAGTATCACATGGGAGGAAAATCTGTCCAACACACACACACACACATACAGAGGTAAAACCACCCTTTAAGAAAAAAAAATTTGAAAATTAGCAGTGTAGTGTATGTATGTTTTTCCTAGAGTACTTTTTGGCTGTATAGTATTTATAAAGCAGTGTGGGAATGTGTGTGTTTTTTTGACAGGAGGGAAAAGACAAAGTGTGTTTTAGGGTGTATTTTGGTAAATACACCAAAAGGACAATTTGCCCTGCACTTTTCAACACTGATATGTACATTACATTCATTGTGTGTTAAACTATGCCATATGTTAGTTTACCTGTTCATCTGTTTTGTATGTCTGTGTCTGAGACATTACGTGTGTCTCTGCACATCAGTATATGTATATCTGTGTGTGTGTGTGCGTGTGTGTGTGTGTGTGTGTGTGTGTGTGTGTGCCTGCACAGGCTGCTTGTGTTAATATTCCCCCTGGTAAGGATCTGTGGGCATCAGACGACACTGGCTGTGTCTTCTGATGTTCTCCTCCTCCTGTTAAAAACTGATAGAATTAAAATGAAACCTAAACCTTCCATTTCCCTCGGAGCCGTAGGGCACGGAAGTGAGAGGTAGATTCCTTTGAATGCTACCATGGTAATTTCTCTAAAATCATCAAATCTGACAACAAAGAAAAACAGGCCTCTAAAAATACAACAACGCACTCATTTTCTCCCTCCCTCTCTCTCTCTCTCTCTTATTCCTCTTCAGCCTTCTATTATTCCTCTCTCTCTTCCTCTCTCTGTCTCCCTCTCTCTCTGTAGCGCGCTCTAACTCCGAACAGGAGCTGAGTGGAGGGAAAGGAACAACATCTTTTTTTTCCCCAACGGGATTCCTTCTGATCCTGCATTCCATCTCAATTGGGCCACGGTGCAATTATCCCACTTCAAACACTCCCCACATTTCAATATTCCAGTTAAGGGACTAGGGGAGACGGAGGAAAAGAAAGATGGAGGAAATGATGTAAAGGAATAGGAAGGTATATAAATAGGTAGAAGAAGATGAATGAAGGGTTAGGAAATGAAGGAGAGAGGTGAGTGGAAGGGAAGGAAAGGAGGGATGAGAAAGATGGAGGAGACAGAAGGAATATGGAAGAAAGTGTGAGAGAGGAGGCAGTGTATGTGTATGTCTAATGTGTGTGCATATGTGTGTGCATATGTGTGTGTGTGTGTGTGTGTGTATGTGTGTGTGTGTGTGTGTGTCTGTGTGTTTGTATAGGGGTTTGTGTAGTTATGTGTCTATCGGTGTGTGTGTGTGTTTGTGTGTGTGTGTGTGTGCGTGTGTGTGTGCGTGCGGGTGTGTGTCTGAGTATGTGCTGTCGCTCTGATCACGTGACCAGCCTGTCAGTCATAAAAGAAGGCTGTGCATTAATCAGGGGCTCATACACCTCAGAGTACTGGCAAGTTTTTTTTTTCTCTCTCTCTCTCTCTTTCTCCCTCCTCTCTCTCTCTCTCTCACTCTCACTGTCTCTCCCCCTTTCTTCTCTTTCTTTCTTCTTCTCTCTCTTCTTTTTTTCTGGTTTCCCCTTTAGAGAAAGTTTTCAAGAAGTTTCTATAAATTAATAAAAATCTGGGGCTCTATGAAGCCAATTCTGGCTTTGAAGGGCTGTGTATTGATCTCGCAGGTGAAGCGGGCCTGAACCCTGATCACGACTTCAAACAGAATGCTCCAGAAGCAGGGGCTGCAATCGCCCGGCTAAGCCGCAGGAGCGCAAAGAGAGGCTGGTGCGGAAGAGAGAGAGAGAGAGAGACAGAGAGAGAGAGAGAGAGAGACTGAACAAGAGATGAAAAAGAGAGTGTGAGAGTGAGGAAGAGCGAGCTAGTTAAAAAAAATGAGAGGGAAAGAGTGAGTGAGAGAGTGAGAGACAGAGAGAGAGAGAGAGAGAGAAAGGGTGATGGTTGAGGCGGAGGTATATACAGTGGCCAAATGACTGTTTCTGGTGTAGCCACAGTTAAAGAGGAGGAGATAGAGGATGTGGAGTAAAGAGTGTTAGCGAATGGGCGGGTGTTAGCGGGGTTAGAGGGTTTAGTGCTTTGGCTAAGTGGTTGATTGGCACTCGCTTACTCTCTCTCCTTCTCTCACTCTCTCTCTCTCTTTCTCTCTCTGTCTTTGTCTACTTCTGCATGTGTGTTCTGGCTTGTTAGTGATGGCTTGGTTTTATCTTTTAAACCTGTGTGTATTATTCTCTCTGTTGTGGTGCGTGTCAGTGTGTTTGCTTTTGGGTGAGTGTTCAAATCAGCACTTCATTGTTAATGTGTGGGTATGTAAGTGTATTAGTGAATGTGTGTGAGAGCATATCTGCGGGTGTGTTTCTGCATTAGTGTGGGTGTGTGTTTCTGCATTGGTGTGTAGGTGTATGTGTGTGTGAGTTATGCATGACAGTTGAGTTTGTCCATGAGTAATTAGAGCCTTTGAGCTGCTGACATGTCCATGTGTGAGCGTGTTTTCACGTTAGAGTATCTCTGTGTGTGTGTGTATATGTGTGTGTGTGTGTGTGTGTGTATATATATGTGTGTGTGTATGTCCATAAGTCTGTGTGTGGTTCTGTGCATGTAGCCGTGCAGGCGTGCACGCATGTCTGGTGTCTTGGTGTGTGTGTGTGTGTGCGTGTGTGTGTGTGTGTGCGTGTGAGTGACAGTGATGGGGCTCGTCAGTGAGTGATTAGCGGAGCGGCATAGGCCCTTTGAGCTGCCTGGGCGTCTGACACTCACACACAGTGGCCTAATGGCTGTCAGATTGGCCTGCGTGGCCACAGCTTTAGGGACCAAAGCAGAGAGCTAATCCCAGCATGGAGAGCCTTCCAGCAGCCTCGCAGGCACTGACACACACACACACACACACACACACACACACACACGCGACACGCCACAGATACAGATACACACACGCATACTCATACACAACACACACACACACTCAAGTACACATAAATACACATACATGCACTGCACAAACAAATACTGTAAAATGTATTAAATATTTTACTGTCTGTACACATATAGCAAAAATGTTAATGCTTAATCCAAACACATTTAGATTCAAGTGAATCAGTCACAAGGATAATCTCATTTCCAAAGAAACAGAATGCAGACTTTTACAGATCCAGTATAATGTATGAATGTACTGCCACAGAAGAAAGTAGAATCAAATCCACTAACTTGGATGTGTGCATAAACACTTCCATATATGCCCAGTCTGCCTCTATTGCGTTAGCTGTGTGTGTGCGTGTGTGTGTCTGTGTGTGTGTGTGTGAGCTGCAGCTGCTGTTGATCAAAGTGGCAGAAAAACACTTGTACCTAAAGCACACACCTGTCAGTTGTGACAGGGGCAGGTTAGTGCACTGTCACCGCCACACAGTTAAACACTGCAAACACTCACACACACACTCCACACACTCTCTCTCTCACACACACACACACTTATGCTAAATGTTACACATGGCCGCTCCACCTCTTGGCTTAGATCTCTATGCCTTCTCTCCCTCGCTGCCACTTTTCCTCTGCACCCATGTGTTTACCTGTCCTGTGCACTCGTTCCCCCTCCCTCCCTCCTTCCCTCTCTCTCCCTCCCTCCCTCCCTCCATCTCCTCCTGTCATCTCTCTCACTCTTTCCCTCACTCTCCCCCACCTGTCATGCCTCGCTTGTTTAAAAGCGTTCCAAGGCGCCTCTTAGAACAGGTTCATAGCAGGGCCTTTTGAAGTGCACAGGAGTCACACACTCGTACACGCACACCAACACACATCCCACACCAAGACACAAACACACACTCACAGTCACACACACACACACACACACACACACTCTCTCTCTCTCTCTCTCTCACACACACACACACACATACTTATATTGACATACACAGCATGCCTGGATATACTCATATCCACAGCTGCAAATGAATTGCATTTTATTGTGCATTGGCAAACCTTTGAATCCTCAAGTAGTGTGTGTGTGTGTGTGTGTGTGTGTGTGTGTGTGTTTGTCTCATTCCAGGTGGCACCCACAGAACTGGAGCTCACACTCACTGTCCTGCTCTCACTGAAATCCTTGGCCACCAATGAAGCCCTCCGGTCAGCTCTTTCAAGCCTCTGCCCTGATGTGCATCATGCAGAGAGAGACAGACAGGCCACAGAAAGTGTGTGTGTGTGTGCGTGTTTCCGTGGGTGTTTGTATGTGTGTATGTGTGTTTAACTCCTTTTGTGTGTATCTGGGTGGGGAAGAGTGTGTGTTTGTGTCTAAGGGTGTGCATGTGTGTAAGGGTGTACGTTTGAGCAGGGCATGTATAGAATACAGTGTAGAGTCAGTGTATGCATTGGTTGTGTGTCTGTGTGTGTGTCAGTGTGTGCATTGGTTTTGTGTCTGTGTGTGTGTCAGTGTATGCATTGGTTGTGTATCTGTGTGTGTGTCAGTGTATGCATTGGTTTTGCTTCTGTGTGTGTGTGTCAGTGTGTGCATTGCTTTTGTGTCTGTGTGTGTGTATCAGTGTGTGCATGGGTTGTGTGTCTGTGTGTGAGTCAGTGTATGCATTGGTTGTGTGTCTGTGTGTGTGTGTGTCAGTGTGTGCATTGGTTGTGTGTCTGTGTGTGTGTGTCAGTGTGTGCATTGGTTGTGTGTCTGTGTGTGTGTCAGTGTATGCATTGGTTGTGTGTCTGTGTGTGTGTGTCAGTGTGCGCATGGGTTGTGTGTCTGTGTGTGTGTCAGTGTGTGCATTGGTTGTGTGTCTGTGTGTGTGTCAGTGTATGCATTGGTTGTGTGTCTGTGTGTGTGTGTGTCAGTGTGCGCATGGGTTGTGTGTCTGTGTGTGTCAGTGTGTGCATTGGTTGTGTGTGTCAGTGTATGCATTGATTGTGTGTCTGTGTGTGAGTCAGTGTGTGCATGGGTTTTGTGTCTGTGTGTGTGACTACTTTCCCTTCCATAGCACTGGCATCCACCACTGTACTGTGATTGGCAGCTCCCCTAATCAATCCCGATCCTACCCATTTACATACCACAGCCATATGGGCGGGGCTTAGCCTCAGGGCTGTCTGGCCTGGAGCGTGAAGGCGGTACTTATGTCCGGCGGGGAAAAGCCTTGTGATTGGTGGAGCGGCGCGTCCATCAGGGGTGAGTGGCGGCCGGCCTGTGTTGCCCTACAGGAGGTGCGGACCAAAACAAAGCGGAGAACAGGAGCTCGCTGTCAGGACCCCGGCGCTTCGCCATTCTCTTTCATGCCGGGGAGAATGCCTGTACCTGTCAGTCTGGCTCTCCTCCAGCCCTCCTCCCCTTTCGCTCTCTCTCGCTCTTTCTCTCTCTCTCTCCTCCTCTTTTTCTCTCTTTCCTCTCTCCCTCACTCTGTTTCCCTCTGCTTCCCCACTCCTCTGCACACCAGACGCCTTCATCTTACACTTCACAGAGAGAGAAGAAGAGGGAGGAAAGGGGAGAGAGTGTGTGTGTGAGAGAGAGAGATGGTCAGGGGGAGAGTTAACAAAGGGATGAGATAAACAGAAGTGAGAGGGGAGAGGCTGATCTGGGGTCAGTGTAAAAGTGAACATAATATAATTGTGTGTGTGTGTGTGTGTGTGTGTGTGTGTGTGTGTGTGTGTGTGTGCGTGTGTGTGTGTGTGCATGCATATTGATGTGTGTGTGTGAATGTGAGTGTCCTTCTATGACTTCTATGTGTTTCCACTGTCAGATTCACACATGTCTGTGTGTGTGTGTGTGTGTATGTGTGTGTGTGTGTGTTTGTGTTTGTGTTTGTGTTTGTGTGGTTGTGTGTGTTTGCCTGGCGCGGTCCTCTGATCTTCCACCTTAATCCAGCCAACATGGCTCCATCGCTGCCTGACAGGAACATGGACATCAAAGAGCCCCTGAGCTGGCGCCTGGCTACACTGGGCCCCAGGAGCGAGGTGGGCCTGGTGACTGTGGAGGAGCAGTAATGAGGAAGACAGACCCTATTAGTTACACAGACTCTGCAAAGGAAGTGAGCCTCCTGGGCGAGATGAACCTCCTGAACAAGGTGAGCCTCCAGGATGTGGTGATAAACGTTGGAAAAACAAGAGACTATTGATAATTGTAGACTGTAAGAGCAACTCTGATTTTGGATGACTTTGATCCTTTCAGCTGTATGAATGAGTAGAGCTGTCAGCGTTTTCATCTGTGACACTTTCTTTATGAATAAACTGATCTCCAAAGGCTATGTCATCTCTGCTTAGCTTTAAATATATATGTCCCTCACAGGAAGTACAGCTCATAACTCCAAAAGAAATTGTAATTAATGTATTTTTTTAATGATCAGACAAGCACTGAACCACAAGAGCATGGTAATACAGACTGTGTAGATTATTTGTGAACACCACTGTCTCATAAATATATGTGAATTGTTGTTAATGTAGTTTTTTGATGAATGAACACTGAAGCACAAGAGTACAGCACTGCAGCCTGTGAGCAGTATTTGAGAAAGTCACTGGATGGACCTTCTAACCATGGTGGAAGCCTAACACTGGCCCAAGGAGATAGACAGTAGCCCGATGTGCGGGTTGGTGTTTCAGTATCTGTAGCTAAGAGTCATACGTGTGAGTGTGATTTATGAGGAAGGATCTGGCTGTGACACACACACACTCTCTCACACACACACACACTTTCTCTCTATGCCTCTCTCTCTCTCTCTCTCTCAATCTTTTGCCCTCTTTCTCCCTCTCCCTTTTTTCTCTCTCTCACACACAGACACAGAAACTGACACACACACACACACACACACACACACACACACAAACACTGCTTTGCATACCTTCCTTTACTACACTCACCCATGTCACATGTGAGCCATGTAAAGGAGGTGTGTGTGTGTGTGTGTGTGTGTGTGTGTGTGTGTGTGTGTTGTGTGTTTGTGTTTGTGTGTTGTTGGCAGCAAGTACATGTTACAAGTACATGCCTCGCCATGGCCAGCACAACAAAAGCAGTCAAAGTTTGACAGTAGCAGCAGGAGGCAGACCTTCCTGTCCAACTCCTGACTGTAGCTCTGCGGTGTGCTCTCCATCAACGCACTGACAGACAGCTCTCTCTCTCTCTCTCTCTGTGTGTTTGTGTTGTGTACGTGTGTGTTTGTTTGTGAATGCATGTGTGTATGTGTGTTTTTGTGTGTCTATAAGTACAGTATGCGTGCGTGTCTCTGTGTGTGTGTGTGTGTGTGTGTTTGTGTGTGTGTGTTTGTGTGTCTATAGGTACATGTGTGTGTGTGTTTAGGTGTGTGTGTGTGTGTATGTTTGTGTTTTCCCTGTGCCTCTCTGTTTTATTACAGTTATTCCATCATTTGGTGCTTTGGCAGTTCTGCACATTAACAATCATGCCAATGAATGTGCTGTGAACCTAGAGAGAAAGAGATGGGCAGAGAGAGAGAGAGATAGAGAGAGAGAGAGAAAAAAAGAGAGAAAGAGGGAGAGAGAGAGAGAGAGAAGGGGGTGATAAGGAGCCAGGAGAGTCTGGCTAGAGAAACTCACCCCAGATGGTTTGGCCTGCAGTTGAAAGCAGCACTGTCCCTATGAATCTGAAAAAATCCTCTATGCACCTCAGTGCTAAAAACACACACACACACACACACACACACACACACACACCACACACACACAAACAATGCATTCACAGTCTCTCAGCGTCTCACATAGACTCACATAAACATTCACACAGGCATACAGATGCTTTGCTGAGGTGACTCAAAGGAATAATCCAGAGTCAATCAACCCATGTCCCTGTTCTTTAAGTCAATCAACCCATGTCCCTGTTCTTTAAGTCAATCAACCCATGTCCCTGTTCTTTAAGTCAATCAACCCATGTCCCTGTTCTTTAAGGCTGCCGAGTGCCGTTGGAAGGTATGAGAGCGACAACATTTGGTACAAAAAAAAAAGAGTTTGTAAACCAGCAGTTAGAGCAAGGGGGGAAAGTTAGGATGATTCTAAGGGCCTGGCACTTACAGGGGGCCCCAGAGACCATTTTAATGGTTTAATCAATGCTTGAGGGGCCCAAAATTTCTAGTGCTACCCCTGGCTAGTGCTAACTAATGAGGGTACAGGAAAATGTCGAGGCCGCTCCACTATTTGATCTATGCTGTGCCAAATTCTGTCGTTCTCATACCTACCGACAGCACTCAGCAACATGAAACGCCAGGGCTAGGGGCTTCTAATTGACTTCTGTGATGAAGTCATCATTTTCCAGGCCTTTAAATATCTATTTGCATGAAGGATGTATTTTTCTCAGCTACGACCATGAAATGACTAAAACCAAAAACAGTGCTAAGCTTTTTTTGTTGTTCTGAAGAGTAACCTTGTAGTAAGTATGATACTGTTTTGGAGGATTGTACTATCATCATCATCCCCGACTGAATGTACGTACATATAGGACACAGTATACACATACAGTACACACACATGTACAACAAACTAGTCCATGTACACAAACACACACAAAATAAATGAACCTCTGAAATGAGGCCATTTGAATTTTCCTGAGTGACACGCACCGTGTGTGTGTGTGTGTGTGTGTGTGTGTGTGTGTGTGTGTGTGTGTGTGTGTGTGTGTGTGTGTTGTTAGTTTTATATGTATGAGGAGTCTTTCATTTGCGTTTTATTTTCTGGCTCTGGTGGTTGTGATGAAGCTATTAATATAGATGGGCTTGAGACACCACTGGGGTCTGTGGCATGCCTGCCAGCCAGAATATTAAAACTGAGCAGCACGTTAGTGTGATAAAGGCCCTCATTCTGGCTCTCAGACACATACAGTACACCCAAGTAGAATACACATAAACCACACACACACACACACACACACACACACACACACACACACACAGACGACCCAGACACACACACAGACTCGGGCAAAGCACTCACTTGCACATCTACACATTCTTGCATGTGTACACACACAAACAGTAACCTAAACAAATACACACCACAGACACACACACACACACACACACACACACCAATATTCCAGTTTTCATTAAATGGACAAGTGTGAGATGTTCTCTCTTATTAAGGTTTGAATAGGTTTTCTCTCAGCCCCTCCTAACCAGTCAACCTTTTTAACTGCCTCTTTCCCACACACACACACACACACATGCGCGCACACACGCCAAAGTGTCACCAAACAAACCCACACACATCACTGCCAACGCTATGAATTTAGATGAACTGGGCTGTTTATTGCTTTTCATGCACTGCTACACCGTGTAATACTGGGATGAAAATGATACTGATGGTCTCTTGTGTTTGTCATATCCTCTTGATCTCCTGTGAGCAGCAGTTTATCTGCCATTATGTTTGTCAGAATTACTTTTTTTTACGAGCACGTTTATGAGGGACAGGAAGTATTTGTGCCAGGTTTGCCGTATTGCCCTCCCAGAAATTCCCTTTAAAAACAGAGAAGGTAACAATTTACCATACAATTAATTGTTGCATGAAAGTAACAGAGGTTGGTTCTTCTCCCATTTTTGTTCTACACACTTCACACTCTTAGAGCTGTGTCATTTTCCTTCTCTGTGACTTTTCTGACTGAAAAAAGCAAAAAAGCCAGCCTCGATATAGGTATACATATTGGATAATGACATAAAAAATCTGGTATAGGATTTTAGGTATTGGATCTATGTGCGATTTTTAAATCAGTAGATAGAAAAATTGTTTTTAGTGTGGAATCACTATTTAATGTTATTTTACTAAATCTGAATATGAAATACAGGCTCCTCCTATGCCGAAAACTCATTGGAGTAACCAGAAAATCAGTGACAGCCAATCAGATGGGACAGAACTCTGCCCTCTTCATTGTCCCTCCAAAATGAATTAACCAAATTATATTTTATGAACAATGCTTATATAGAATCAAATATTCACACTAATACACTGTATTGATTTTAAGATAAATACAAAATGATAAGATGCTGGAGAAAAAAACCGGGCATTGTGAGGTGACCCTCTGGTGTGTTGGACTGCATAGGATGGGACTGTAGTACTAGTATAAACTATGTGTGTGTGTGTATGTGTCTGTGTGTGTGTGAGTGTAATGAACATCTTGAATGTCTATATGAATGTCTATATGAATGATAATACTGTGTGTGGGTTTGTGTGTGTGTGTTTGTGTGTGTGTGTGTGTGTGTGTTAGACGGAGAGAGAGAGAGAGGGTGAAAGAGGGGTGTGGCCAAAAGGCTGCCATGTGTCACTGCGGCCGGATTAATGTTTTAATGAGGGGGAGGAGCCAAAGGCTGGCGGGGTCAGTCACTGCCTCAGGCAAAGAGTAGGGGGTCAGTACCCCCCAGTACCCCCAAACACACACACACACACACACACACACACACACACAAACTTACAAGCACACACACTCACAAACACAAACAGAGACAGACACACACATGGTGCAGGGAAGCTCAATTAGGGGCTGAGGGATAATTCTGCTGGTGTTGAGGTGCCCAGGCCACCTGATACCTTTCCTCAGATGAACTCTATCATCTCTCTCTCGCTCTCTCTCTCTCTCTCCTCTCACACACACACACACACACACATGCACACAGTCATAAGCATTCACATCATAAGACACATAGACAT
>PYXC01000947.1:1702500-1705000 GCA_015244755.2 Tenualosa ilisha
ACACACACACACACCACACACACACACACACACACACACACACACACACACACACACACATTCACCATTGTACACTAATGGGGACACATACATATACTCACATAGACATGCAGAGTAATCTCACAGGAGCACCTCACAAACCTTTTACATATACATACCCATAGTCGCCAAGTCTGTGTCTCTGCAGTAATACCGACGTGCACACTCTCTCAGGAAAATTAAGATGCCATATGGGAGAAAACACACACACACACACAATCACACACACACACACACACACACAAACACAGACACACACACACACACGCACACACAACCACAAACACACCACCACATTGCTTGGCATGCAATGTTTGGCAGTTTGCATGTGGACTTGAAGTTAATGGAAAAAACAGGTCACTGCAGGTTCACGTCTCTCGCTTTTCTTCATGACAGTCCTGAGACTAGTATGTAAATTAGCATGAAGCTATTAGCTGAACAGCTAGAACGAGATCACGTGTATTTTGCATGAATTTGTGTATGTGCTTACTCAATTTGTGCTTTGATATATCATACATGTGTGTATTCTGCCTCAGTGTGTGTTTGCTGTTTCCAGCGTCGGGGAACACCCTCAGTATCCAATAAATACGATCAATCAATACGGCGGTGTTTCCAATATCCAATAATACTTCCATAGCTTTGCCACCTGTGAAGAGAGGCATCATTGTATGCATTCCTCAGCTCAAGGGGGTTGTATGGATTTGTGGACTTGCTTTTGTATAAAACAGGGACTGATGTTGTATAATTTATGACTGTTTTGCTTCCCTTCTCTGTGTGAATAACAATATTCTCGCCCTTGGTACAAACAAAATGGCTGACAGCTTCAATATTCCAAACAACAGACAAACATGCAGGAAAAGGCCATGTGAAGTGCAACTTTAACATAGGTTGGAAGTCTCTCTGGCCTACTGTGGGGACCATAGTAACCTGTTTACCGAATCACCTGGGCCCTTTTCACTACAGGACAACTGGATGTTACCCAGACAGATGCACCTTAGTTCTTTAGGTTAGAATTAGGTGATAGCACTGCAGGTCCTATGGACACATACACGCATACACATACACACACATTTGGACACACTAGAGCTTGCACACTTGCAAGTACCTTGCAATCTCCAATTTGATAAACACCCCTTTTTATATTGCACATTTAATCTCCTTGAAAATGTCTGAGCAGTGCATTGCTGATGCTCACATTAACAGACCCCAACCCGGCCGTCTCGGATAAGCGGCAGGAACGCAGACCATTATCAAAGAGAGAGTGAGATAGAGGGAGCAACAGAGAGATAAAACTGTTAATAGCTTTCTGATAAGTGCCCATTCCCTGGGCTGCATATTACCCAGAAGGCTTTGCTGTCTCGCAGCCGACTGTACTGGAGATGGACGGCGACAGGCAAACATCCGCATTGGTGACAGATTGCCTCGTTTCCGTCGGTTGCCCATCCTGTCCAGCACCTTGGACGCGTTTGCTTAATGCCTCATTAAACCTTTGCCTTGCGACAGGATGTTCATCTCAGGACCTGGATGGGGTAGCCTTTGACGCTGCCTGATGGCAGTTTAGTTTTTTTTAATGGCAGTCAGAATGTAAGCTCTGTGTTTTGGGATAGTACCGCAATGATGTTATATATGTGTTAGTGCTGCAGAGATATTATGATTATTTATGACTTTCAAATATCACCGCTTCTTCAAAATATTGTTTTGGATATGTTCCAGTCTGATGTGTGTGTGTGTGTTTAATGAGTGAATTCATATGTCAGTGGGAATGAGCCACACAACTAAAACCAAGGCAGAAATTCATATGGGCATTGTGAAGGTGTGGACTTGTGTGTGTGTGTGTGTACACCATGTGTGCATGTGTATGTGCGCAAACCTGCAAATGTTTATGTGCACATGTGTGAAAGTGTGTGTGAAGGTGTGTGTGTGTGTGTCTGTGGAACAGAAGAGAATTCCTCTTGCATCAGGTCCTCTGGCTGAGGTCCATTGCTTCCCCTGAAAGTCTTTATTAGCATTTAAAAGCTGGTCTGGTGTCTGCACTCATATACTGCAGCCACATTGCCCCAGAGAGAGGGAGGAAGAGAGAGAGATATGAAAGGAAGGAAGGAAGGAAAAAAGAGGAGGAGAAAATAGAGGAGGGAGAGAGACACCATGAAAGATGGATTGGGACAGAAAAGAGAGGCCAGAGGATGAAGGAGAAAGAGGAAGATGGAGAAGGACAGAGAAAGAGAAAGAGAAAGGGAGAGAGAGAGAGATAAACAGATCTCCCCTCTCAGTTCCTCTCACTTCGCTGAGACTGATTATCAGGGATTCAGGATGAGAGAAGCTGACACCACAGGGAGAGTGTCACAGAGCACACACACACACACACACACACACACACACACACACAGCCTTATTCCCTAACTCTAACCCCGGCCTTATTGTATGGACACAACGCACACACACACACACACACACATTCAAA
>PYXC01000947.1:1712500-1765000 GCA_015244755.2 Tenualosa ilisha
TATATGTGTGTGTGTGTGTGCGCAGATGTGCATGTGTGTTTGTGTTTGTGTGTGTGTGGGTAGGTATGTGTATACGTATGTATGGACAGAGCAGTCTGTGTCTGTGAGTACTAGTGTTGATATTGAATATATTTTCCAGAGTCTGTGTGTGTGTGTAGATATCCTTGTGAGTGTGTGTGTTGTGTGTGTGTGTGTGTGTGTGTCTGTGTGTGTCTGTGTGTGTCTGTGTGTGTGTGTGTGTTTGTGTATGTGTGTGTGAGTTTAGTTTGTGTGTATGTGTATGTGTATGGGAGATGGCGGGTGGATGGGTTATCATCGTGGCAGCTGATTGGCCGTTGTCTCTGAACGCGCTCACCTGTGCTCTGGAGTCTGATTTGCATGCTCATGCATGTTAATGGCTGGCTCGGGCACAGCAGGCCCTGGCGTGGCCGCAGGGCATCATGGGAGATTACTTGCATGGCTAATCACGAGCACTGGAACTAGGCCAGAACCCCCCACACACACCCACACCCAGACCATACTCATACGTAGACACACACACACACAAACACACACACACACACACGCACCCAGACCATACTTATATGGACACACACACACAACTATTATGTTTATGAGCAGTATATAGTATGTACTATGACATTTCATAAACAGTATCAGACACACATGGAGCACATGAAAACACTCACTCTCTCTCTCTCACAGACACACACACACTTAGCAAATAAATACTCAAACACTCTCACAGCATGTACAGACAACAGACACAGACACACACTCTATAACACAGATGTTCAGGAGTTTAGAATGGAGTTTAACACTGAACAGGTTTATGAGCCAGTAAAGCATCACATTCTCATTGATAGATTCTAGAACACTCTCTACTGTTCTGTCAATGTCTGTTCCAGAGAGGAGATGTCTACATAATGTTCTAACCATTTCTATTAGCCTGTTTGCGGTTATATCTTCATTCAGGTTGATCAAAGTGCACACACACAAATAAATCCTGTCTGTTTTTTTTCTGACATCATATTAGAACATGATTTGATAGAATTGATATGACTTCAAAGTTACTTCCTAAATGAGAGTAAGCAGAAATGTTTTCTGATATTATATTATTATATTATATATTATAATATTCTGAATTGGGCATATTTTGCAGTACTTTTACAGAATAATAAATTACCTTACCATCCTCAAAGGACTGAACTGAGTGTTATGTTTTTATTTCACAAACAGGGAGGAATGTCTTGTTATAGCCAGAATGTTAGAAAGAAACCAGTTAGTAGACCATACCTTAAGACTTTTAAAAAAAATTCTTGTATTTATTTACATGGTGACTTACATCAGAGATGACATGCTTATACAAGTACATATTGTCCATGGTTTCAAAACAAACATCACAGAACATGAAGACACTTCTGTTAGAAGACTAGAGGGGTGGGTCTGTTTTCCTGGTGGGTGAGACTATTTCACTTTGTTTCATAGGAAACTCTCAGGCATTTGTATACTTTTCGGCGGGCACTTTGTTTGAACTATAAACTTACTGGTTCTGCATTTCATTTCTTCTCACTGACTGGTTGACTGGTCAAGAAAACTGTAGCCTTAGGAGAGTATCCTGACGTAGTACTGTAGCGAAATACAATATTGAGTGGAGGTACTATGATGCAGCTGGTCTGTCTAGGGGTTTGAGTATAAGCAACCAAAACATTGCCAAAGCATGAGTACTAAAAATGACTTCGAACAATTAGATCTTTAGGCTTTTGCACTCTGCATTTCTTTTCAAAAGTGCTTGCATCACCACCTGCTGAAGACTGCATCATGTCTATGAGCTCCTGGTCTGTTTGTCTAGATGGTTTATAAGGCTCTTCAGAGCTGAGAGGGAGGATCTCCTGCTGCTTGCTGGTGGTCAGTAGTGATCGCTGCACTAACATACGCAGGCTGTGTTTATATATATACGGACCAGTGCTGATGATGAAACCTAAGGCTCAGAAATCATCATGGAAACGTGCCTGTCTGAAGACTATAACTCTTGCTATGGGTGCCCGGATGGTCCATGAGTGTAGAGCCGAAATTGAAAATACCATGGACATTTTTTCAGTTTTAGGAGCATGTCAAATGTTATAGAGCTTTCAGATAAGAAACAGTTTGCGGTGCATTTTGCTGATCAGTGCCACCTTATCATGCAGGCCATTGAAAATAGTCCACTACCCTCAAAAAGCTAAGGTAAACATGAATGAAAATTCCAGTTTTATGTCATGTTTATTATAATTAGAGGTCCTTCATCTAAAAAATGCAGGTTTTGTCACGTCTGTATCTAGAACATTGAGGATACCTACTGTGCAGATTAAAATGTAAATCTTCACCAAAATATAGTGTTTGGTTAAAGAATGCATGTAAAAAGGATTGCATTCATTTGTCAATCTGCTTGTTGATTTTGATGTTGATATTCTTCTACTGGTAGATTTCACACTGTTATGTAAGGAATTAATCAAATATCATCTGGTAAACTGCTTCATTAACATTGTTAATATCATATCAATAAATATCATATTTATTAAAATGAAGGGGTTGTGCACGGTATTTGTATTTTTCTCCTGCTTTGCTCCTCTCTCTCTCTCTCTCTCTCTCTCTCTCCCTCTCTCTGTGTTTCTCTTCTCTGTCAGGTACCAAAATCTAATCTGCTTGATGAAAATAATAGAACATGTGTTTTCAGAGGCAAGCTCTAGGACCTGTACCAGACTATGCCCATGTGTGTGTGACTGTTTGTGTGTTTGTGTGTGTGTGTGTGTGTGTGTGTTCACATTGTGAATACTAATCCCTTTTTCCTGGCGGGTCAGAGTCCCTCTCCACCCGACATTTGCCCATCTGCCCGCATTTTGGGTAGTTACTCACATACACACACACACACACACACACACGCGTGCGCACACACACACACACACAAAGCACAAAGCACTCTCACAGAGTCGCTCCCCTTTCTCTCTCTTTCAAACATACACACACACAAACAAAAAAAATGCACATCCTGAGACATACAGTACACACACACTACACAATTCCAAAGCAGACAAAATCTCACACATACACACGCACACACACACACACACACACACACAAACACAAGTGTGTACAGAATGTATATCCCTGGGTGCATGTGTGTTCAGAGCATATATCCCTGTAGCGTCCAGAGGTCCAACATGATGAGCAGCATGTGGATTACCTAGGCCACAGGACAGCTCTGTTACTATGGAAACCTTGTAGTAGTGCACATGTGCCAGTGTTGAACTAGTGAAGATGCATGGGAAGGCAGAGGGATTGAGAAAAGAGTAGAGAGGGGGATGTAGAGAATTAGGGGAGTGGACAGGAGATGAAGGAAGACTGGAAAGAAAGAGAGAGTGAAAAGAGCAACAACTCGTTCAAAAAAGAACAGGAAGTAGAAGATAAAGCAGATGGTAGAGTCAGAATAGAGATACAACAGAAGTGTGTGTGATACTAGGGCACACTTTTCTTAGGTGTTCTCTCACCTCAAAAGGCCTCTCTTTCATTCCATTTCCACAGCAAATATGAGTGAGTTCATTGGAGCATCTATTTTGTCGAGCCAGCTGAGATAAATTTGCAGCAAGACAGAAATCTCAAGTCCAAGTGTGCCTAGAACTATGGCACAAGTAAACAGAAGCTAAGACTTACTTGCAATGCCTTGAAATTAGACATAGGCACTGATAGTAGACAACTAGCACAAAACACAGTGAGCTATAGCACACTAAGCCATTGCTTTTCTCTACTGATCTATGCATGACTTCACAATATCTAAACTACTACATAAATCTTGCATGTTAAAAATTGTACAAACTTCATTCAATCATAGTTACCTCACATCCAGTGTTTACCTTCTACATTTTCATCATAAGAACTCATTGAGCTGTGTTTGGTGCTTTTTGCTTCTTCAGAGGCTAGATCTACAGTAATAAATCCTGAGGCTTAGCCAGGGCCTGCTTTGGCCAACCTTGTGGGCAGCCTTGCAAATGGAGAGGTGCATGGAGAGTTTCCTGTCTCTCTGAATTGGGTCTTGTTCCAGTGAATGAATGTGCGTAGGCTTTTTTCTGGTCCACAATGGAGAGATGAGAGGAGATGGAGAGTGAAACAGGTGGTGGGCGAAGAAGAGAGGATGTGTGAGGCAGAGAGGTGTGTGTGTGGGGGGGGTGATAGAGAACAGAGTTTCAACTCTCTGGATGGATTGAGGTTAGCAGAGGTGGTAATAGGTTGACTGCCAAATGGTTTTAGTCAGGGTCCAAGAGTCTTCATTGCATGCATCTTTGCATAGGTGTGTGTGTGTGAGAGAGAGAGAGAGAGAGAGAAGTAAAAAGTAGGCTATGTGTATATGTGATGTGCGTATAGTGCATGTTTGTGTGTGTGTGTGTGTCTGTGTGTGTGCGTGCGCTTGAGAGAGAGAAAAATGGGTATACTCTTTGACTGACAGGTAGAGAGAGTTCCTCTGCTGTGGGCTTCATAATCAGACGCTTTATGCGCTGCACAAAGGATCCTGGGAGCAGGGCGGGAAGAGAGGGAAGAGAACGGAGAAGTGCAGAATAGTAAAAATCCCAAAGGAGTGCAGGGGTTGTGTTCTCGCCTTTGTTTATTTCCCTGCCTTCTTTTGAAAGGGTTTTCTGTGTGTGTGTGTGTGTGTGTGTGTGTGTGTGTGTGTGTGTGTGTGTGTGTGTGTGTGTGAGAGTGTGTCTGTCTGTCTGTATTTGTGTGTATATTTGTATTAGTGCTTGACTTTTATGATTGTGTATGTGTGTGAGCAGTTGATTTTTGAGTGCATAAAATGATGTTAAATGGATGAATTATTACAATCTGGGCTAGATGAGAGCAGATTTATTTGAACAGAGAGCTGGACTAAAATGACTGGACTTCAAAAAGACACATATTATATTTCATTGCAAATACTGAAATATGTTTCAGTATCTCTCTGTCTGTTTGTCTGTCTTTCTCTCTCTCTCTCTGTCTCTCCCCAACTCTTTCTCATTTCACCCCACGTCACCCCGGTGTACATCTTGTATGTAATTTGGCCTTGTAGTATCTGAAACCTGCACTGTTTCTTCACCTCCAAGGGTTTCATTTGATGAAAAAAAATTCCCTTTCCCAAACACCCAACCAAAACAAGTATGCATCCTGAACCTGTCATACTGTCAAGCTTAAGGTTAAGTGGCTTTTCTGTTTAAACAATTTTGGGAGCCTATTCTGTGTATGTGTGTGGAGGGGGCAGCTCTTCATGGGCGTTTAATTTTTTTATGTTTTTTTTTTTTTTTTGCTATTCCGCTTGAAGACGTTAAACGTAAAAGACAGGGCACCACTGTTTGTCTGATCACACAGGCTCACCTCTCTGCTTCCTCGTTAAACAAACTACCAGCCAGACTTTCACCACACATCTAATGATAAATAGAACTGTCAGTGATGATGCTTGTCTTTACAGCATTCTGCTCTATTTGTTGTTTGCAAAAACAGTTGTTTGGAAAACAACCCAAGGTTGAGGGAATCACAATTCAAGGAATGTGAACTGTACAGATCTCTTTTTACGTTTAAAGTTAGGTAATGCACTTCTCATGCTTCCTGAAACTGGACAGTGAACCAATATCCTGGTCTGCCAATGGGTTATAAATGAATCTTCTTACTATGCAATGAATTATATAATATGTTAGTGCAGAGATTTTGTTGTCTTCTACAATCAGAATTTATAATTTTATATTCTCCTTATTTGGGCTGCTGACTAAAGACTTAGTGTGCAGTATATTCATCAACCAATTAGAGACTCTCAGTCTTTCTCTCTCTCTCTGATTAGTCATGCAGTTTATGGATATGACAAATGTTTCTGAGCAGTGTCTCACTGTCAACTTTGGTTTTATCCAGAAACTATAAAGACTGCAATAGTCTATGTGTTTTAGTCTGTGTTCATGGGAGTATAGTCCGCAGGTTTACATGTTTACATAGATTCAGTCATTCATCTGACTGTTTTTCCAGTACTTTGAGTGAAACCATGCTATTGACACACCAACACTGATGCACGAGATCACCACAAACATCTGTTTATTTATTTATTTATTTATTGAGAATCTTCATTCACAACTATAATTGTTACATTTTGTCAATAGAATACAGTCATAGTTTTTGAACAAGCTTCCTTTAGATTCCTACTGTAATTAATATTTTTTGAACAGATTTACAATTATCATTCATGGCATACAAAAGGCACATACAGTCTTACCTACAGATCAAATAGAAAGGGTAAATGTGTTTGTGACTTACACAAACATAAATACACCCCTCAGTCACTATTTTTGGTTCAAGTGACATCTTCCACCAAAAACCTATTTCCAATAAAATCTCTCCCGCACTGAATTACATAGGTTTTGTTCAGTGAGGCTTACAGGCCATAATTAGTACACAAAAGTTTTAATTTTGTAATATTCATAATTTTTTGTAATATTGAAGAGAACACTTAAATTAAGAGGTCTATCACAAAATGTGATGACATTGTCAAGCTAAAAATGTTTATTTCTGACCAGAGCACCAAAGTTGTAACCATGGAATGAACACAACAGGAAGGTTAGAGGAATTCAGTCTCTTAAGCCCAGTTATCCTCTGGCATCTACCATTCACCTAGCCAAACAAAAACAAACACTGGAAAACCAGAAATAAATATGAATCCACTTTGTGGATTTGTCAGGTGTTTTGAGCCATGTCTATGACTGTCCCATTCAGGAACAACAAAGAGACGATGAAATATCAGAAGCATTTGTTCTCAGTTCTCGTGACAAGCAAGTCTCTCTCTCTGTCAGTGTGAGGCCAAACAGTCTGGCAGCAGGTTAATCTACCTGTCAGCCTGCAGGTGATCATCACCCCTTCACCTGTCTGCAGGCCTCTTTTTCTGTAAGTGAATTTACATGCAGAAAAGCAACGAATGGTTGCACAATGCACACACAGCATAAAATATTCCATTTTGGAGCACCTTATGCTTTAACTCAAGCACCTTTGGTACATGAACACAAAGTTAGCTGTAACTCCAGCTGTCATTTCAACATTGTGTAAATTAGGCTGCTTCTGCAGGCATGTGTCCAGAGTGGGGCTTTAGGTGCGCAGAAAGGCCTTGTCTGGGCTGAGGTGAACCGAACTGACATGTGTTTAATCTCCACTCTGGTTTTTAGCACAGCCCTGTGCTCACCTCACACACATATCCATAAACAAAATGCCCTCATTAAGCAGATTACAAAGGAATTACATGATCAAAGTCTTCCTGTGTGTGTATGTTTGTGTGTGTGTGTGTGTGTGTATATGTGTGTGTGTGTGTGTGTGTGTGTGTGTGTGTGTGTGTGTGTGTGTGTGTGTGTGTGTGTTAGTGTGAGGTGCCTCTCTGCCTGCTTCATCTGATATTGGAATCCATTTTGTGCAGTACGAATGTGGTGTCTAATCCCAGCCTCTGGTAGAGGCCTGAGGGGGCTGGCTGACACACACACACACACACACACACACACACATACACAGTCATACATTTATACACATTCCCCTTTTTCATCAGCGTGGATAATACTCTCCCTGCATGATGGGGGATTCCGTTTAGACATGAGAGATCTGAAGGTGAGACAGAAATACCACACACAAATACATAAACAAACATATAGAAAGACAGAGAGAGAGAGAGAGAGAGAGAGAGAGAGAGAGAGAGAGAGAGAGAGAGAGAAAGAGATATCCCACACATTTGTATTCCCCTTATACTTTCTCCGCCAACATACATAAGCCACACAAACACTCACACATGAGTGTATCCTCCGGCCCACACACTTTTTTGGCTGGGTGCCCATCAAACTTTAGTGCCCACAACACAACACAAGAAACATGAAACAGCACAACACAAATGAACTCCTCAGAAGAGAAAAGGACTTGAGAGAGTGAGAATGAACAAAAAGAAAAAGAGGCTAACTTACAAGTTCATTTCCCAAACACATCCGCATTTGAACACATCTCATTTTGATGATGTCACTCTGCCTTGGGCTGGATTAAGGCCGACTCTGGGATTAGAGATCATGCCCTCGTCTGGTCTATGGGTGCTGTTAAATGGACTGGAGAAGATTAACACTTGTGCCTCAGCCTGGGGCCAGATTATTCTAAGCCACAAAACAGAACTCACTCAGCCTGAGTGGCCACTTACAGTGCTAGGGATTAATCAAATTAGCCCTTATTAACTGCGGTATACTGCATTCTATATCCCCTAAGTGAGAACATTTACTCTTTAGTTTTAGTTAATGGATTCTCTGTTACATTTACTTGAGGCATTTGGTGGTATACCATGAACAAGTGGTCTAACCATGAGATAAAAGTAGCCTCAGTTCTGAACAATGGCACTTCTCAAATAAAACATCTGAATGGTGATTTTGCTCAAATCTCTGTCTGGCCAGTGAAAGTAACAGAAGATTAGGACGGGTTTAAAACTAAGTATTAAAGCCTGACTTCCAGCAAGATAATTAACTTCTTGCTACCCTAGTGAGAGAGTGGTCAGGTGTGTGTGTGTGTGTGTGTGTGGTGTGTGTGTGTGTGTGTGTGTGTGTGTGTGTGTGTGCATGCATGTTCAATTTCATCCTTGAATATGTGTACAATAATGCATCTGTATTTTTGTACACTGATAGTTAAAAAAAAAATCTTTGGCAATTTCAGCAGGCTGTAAATGTGATCATAAGTACACAAGATGCTTTAAACAGCTAGTTTCATGCATTGTGCTATGGATCCATTGGTAAACAGCTTTTGAGTGACAGTTGGTCGTATTTGCATATTTATTTCTATGCCGCATTCTAATGAGGCAGGCGTGGAACAGGCAGACAGGGTGAGTCTGTTCCACATAAGAAATAATGAACTTCATAAATCCTACCTCAATAGCAGCACGCCACCTCCGTGTGTGATCACCGGCACAATAGCCACTATCTTACAATACTGCGCCTGTGCTGTAAAACAGTGTAATAAGCTAGACCCTCTGGTTATAGGAATATTGATCCGCTTAAGTGTTGATGATAAAACGCCAAACTATTGGGCACTCCTGCCAGCTGTCAGTTCAAACCCCGTGACATTTTTTCGAGCCAGTGCACCCCATGACAAAGCTAATAAGTAGCCCGTGTTTGCACGAAATGGAAATAAGTCGTTAGATTACACGTTCATGTGAATCTGCGTAAAGTGGAGGCTTCCTGTTTTTGGATAGAGAGATCTCTTTTCTGCAAGCGAAATAAAGTCAACCACTTCCTTGTCACCCATCATCATGTAGGCCTACTCATTATCTGACATTTTTCAAATATATATATATCGATTCACTATTTTGGAGGATGTTAGTCTACTCGTGGCGAGATTATGGAATTGTGAAATGTAGGCCTATGTCATATGGTCAGGCCGAGGCGTTTTCGCACAACGTTTTTTTAAGACAAGGTAGACATTCTGCCATTGCCTCAACATCCCACAGCAAGGGCACTTCTGATTAATGGTGCGCAAGTCATATCTTTAACCCACACAAAAGCAGTGACACATGAACCGCGGATAATAGTTAGAATTAAACCTATGACTTCTAAATGTTTTTGACCAAGTGTGAGAGTGAGTTCCGTGCGACTGGGTTCAGTTTCGTGAGTTCACCGGAGCGGTCACCCAATCGAACGCTCTGTTAATAACGGCTGAGTGCTGGGCCTTAGATGTTTGACTCTGGGCTAATGAACAAATGGAAAGGAAGAAGTTAAAGACTATCGATCCGGCGAACTCTATCACCCAAACAGATGCTGTCTTTTAATTTTTCATCCTTGATTTTTTATGTCCTAAGATTTGACGTTTTTCTATGGAAAACTACGCTTGCAGAGTAAAATAGATATTAAGTTTATTGTTTTGACATAAAGGCAGTCTGTATTTGGTGAGGGCAAGGTTAAGAAAATGGACTGAAAAAGTTCACGAAGAAGTGAAATGCACTGTCACACCTGGTCCTCTATGAAGGCCCAGCCAATATTTAGTCACTGACGTTTTAGGCTTTTAGGTTTTAATATAAAATATGGCAATGAGTTGAATTACATGTCACAAATGCTTCTTATTTTCATTTATTAATTAATATTTTTTTAAAATAAACATTTGATTTAAATATTTTGATACACGTTTATAAAGACGTAAGGCAAGGCTTAAGGGGAAAATATCTTTCTACTGCCTTCGAAACAATGCACGTCGTGTTTATTTTAATTTGCCTATGGATGCTCATACAGCGTCTGTTCTTGTTGATTTTTTTCCATAATTAATCATCTCAGAGATGGCAACGAGTAGGCCAGGCTTAATTGTAGAACTATCTGATTCGTTCGGTTGCATCCGCTCTGTGTTATCAACAAGCGCACTTTCCGTTAGTCTGTCTGCTAAGTAAGCAGCAGATTGCTTTTTTAATTAACGAGACGTTTAAGCACTTTTGTTTTTGTTGGGCAGCTGGCACGTGTCTGGTTTTGTATTCACGTCTTAATTTAACTACAGCTCTCTAAAGGAAAGAAAGAAAAAACGGATTAAAGGAAGGAAAGATACATAGAAAAAACAAATGTAGAAACAGGCAGATGATGATGTCCTACTTGAGTTTATCGCAATTGTTTAAGCGGCCTATAAAGGCGGGCGTTTCGGACCTGACACAGGGTCGCGCTAATTATTAGATAGCTGAGTAGGATTAGCTTGCAATACATAATATACAAGAGTCATAATTTTAACGGACAGTGTCCTGTCCTTGTAGGTCAGCATAGTGTCAGCTCATCGGCGAGACAGAGGTGAAGGAGAATACAGTTTCCTCATCTAAAGGATGACGGGCGTTTACACAGGGACCGTCACAGATTTCATTTCGACCGTTTATTGATTGGACAGACACAACTAAATTAATAATGCCCGATCTTACCAACTCTTTGCACAGCTTGGGTAGGCTATAATCCCAAAAATTAATTTAACTCACAACAACCAGCTTGTGCAGCACAGGCGTAGTGATACACGTAACCTTGGCTACAGCGACCAGTAGCCAACTGCCCGACACACAGATCTGATATTTTTTTATTAATACTAAAAGGGCTCTGCTGTAAATCCAATTATGGAGGCCCAATAACTTTGAGAAGAGGTTGTCTAAATATAGCCTTTTTGTGGTGTGTCATATTGGCTACATTAAACTCAACTTTAATTAACTGTAGGCTAATTAAAATAAGTTAAAATAGGGTACGACATTGACACGACTATTTAAAATATAACTTTAATAGCGGATCAACAGACATGCGGCCTTTCACGGAGTTTATCGGTGAAAAAATGTTTGGATAGTAATTTTGACGGCCACCTGTTCACTGTTGTACACCTCCAGCGCAGAGAAATTAATTTGGTGCAAATCTTTAAATACACTATGCGGGATTGTGAGTGACGCGTCGCCCCTCCCCCATTTCAATCCACTATTAGCATATAAAACTCTGCCTCCTTGTGTGTGTCCTAAATGTAGGTCACGGTTAAACAGTCTGACTATATTTTTTAACTGCATGGTGTTTTTAGGGATAACAAACATTTCGCAGTTTGGACAAGACTCAAGGCACACAACCACCAACAGTTATGATGTCCTTAACCCGTATATTCCCTGGTTTGGGCGTCTGGTAGACAGCGGTTTAAACTTGTTTAATGACTACCTGAGTGGATTTCAAAAAAAAAAAAAAACAATTTATAATAAAGCAGACTTTTGACACAAGTGTCATTTAGCCACAGGGGAAAACGATTAATGAGCGAGAGAGCCTAATCAATTGGCCATATCCCTTCTGACTGTTGTGCAACATGGCCATATCTTCTGACACAAAGGAGTCATTAAATACAAGCCCAAACATTTGTAAAAACTTCCAAATGTTTGATGTGTTAGTCAGACTATCTGTCTGACGTCAGAAGTCACCATCACTCCTCCTACAGAGAAAATTGTCCAACTTCCATTAGGTCGCCTACTTGTTATCACACACTTCCGGGTTCCAAAAGAGCTTCTAATCCAACAAGGCTTGGATTTCGATTAAACAAGACAAAGCTTGGGTTTTGATTAAGACGCTACTTTTTTCCTGCTTACATGCAAATTGAACCCAAAGGTAAACAGCGAAACCATCCTCAGAAGAAAACAAAATGAAGGGTGACAGCTATGACAGATCCAACTGGTCCAGCGCGTTCATTAATCGGCCACAACACTCAACAGCTGTGTGTTGTGTCACATTGTAGCGTCAAACACAGGCGACTTAAGAGAGTAGCTACATTGCCCTTACTTCGGTTTACTTAAGAACAATTTCATTGGAAGCGTGTTTTTGTGCTGGTTGGTGAGCGAGTTGGATTTTGTAGTGCATCCTCGTGGACAGGGCGAACAGATGGAGCCAGCCCTAACCGGTACAGCGTGCATATGGCATCGCGAGGTGTTTGCTAAGCCCTATTAGGACCGTCTACCGTGCAACTGGTGCCCCCGCCACATCCCGCGAGCTCACAGACTACTGGCGAAAGCTTAATCCCTCACGTGAAACAAAACAACTCATCTCTCTCGCCCTCTCTGTCCCCTCTAATTTCTTCCTCTCTTTCTCTAACATAGGCCTACTCATTTCATTTCGATGGCCTATGTTTGTCTGACTGTCTATCTGCCACCCACGCACGCACATGCAGAACCATAATTAAGCATGTACTTAAAGGGTGGGTGGCACTGGATGGATACACAAGTACAATCTCACATCAGCTATATACTGTCTGTATCCTACATGCTCTTTTGGCACGGAAAACGTAAACCATACACACTTCAACACATTTAAATTAAGAGTATGTTTCTGTTAATAAATAAATTGACACTTAAGGGAATCCCATTCACACAATGTGATCCTTTCTTGATATTGTATATATAACGCGCACGCGTGTTTGTGTATGTGTGTGAGTGGGTGTGTGCTTGTGTGCGTGCGTACTAAAAGACCCTCCCTACATGCGAGCAACCGGACGCTCACGGCAGCACCGTCCGCCCTTCCTCTTGCATGAGAGTGAGCCTGCGGTAATGGTAATAATTTAGGTTAAATAAGGGGAGCAAGAGCTTTTAAAAACACTTACAAACTGCTATAGTCTCGCTCAATGAGTTCATGCATTGAGAGAGCACGAGAGGGCGGGGGCGCCGGGCTAGGAGGATAAAACAGGCGCTCGGGAGGGAAAGGAGAGACATTCGATTAGAGATTAGATAGATGCTCACAGGTTAGATGCGCGCTGAAATATATCTACATTTAAAGTATCAAAGTAACCATTCAAACGAGCAAAGACTTGGATATTAGTACACCTGTGAATGCTAGCGTTAATATTACACAATATCATCATATTTTCTTCTTTAGCTGATGCTGTGAAGAAACTATTAATAGCGTATGCATTTAATCCACTCAAATAGAAAATATATAATGTGCAAGAAAAAAGTTTTAAATTTGAATAGACAACATTTCAGCGCCACCATTACTTGTCTGTTCTGCGTCGTCTTATAGGCTACGTGCAGTTCTGAGGTGCAGCCGATAATAAATCGATAATAAAATCGGCATCTCCCTTTTATGTACAACAATCACATTGCCATCCGTTCAGCTTCAGAACAGGCCTCGAATAGCAAGACAACCAAATACATAAGACAGTGGACATGTGCAGTAAAACAGCTAAAAATATATGAAAAAAACAAACAAAAGAAAACCTAGTGTGTCCCACACCTGTAAATACCTAGGTGAAGAGCCTTGCTCCATACCTGCCGAAGTTTCAAGAACACTTTTAGCATATCACTGTGAAATTATATAAAATAGGAATAATTGTTGGAATAAAAACAGTAATTAGTTGTTCATTCGTTCACCCTCACTTAAAACAAAAGAAACAAGGCTAAGCCCGAAGTATTTGTGTGCTGGTTTCATGCAAAAAATAGACAGCCTGTTTTAATTCCATTCATGTTCATGAAACATTTGGATCATATCATGGTGCTGCATAATTGTGCAAAATGTACACGAAAACGTAGTAAATGAGTCTTGTATAGCCTAAGTATTATTCTCAGTTGATAAAAATTGCTGAAATTTAATACATAGCAGCACCATTATCTATGCAATAGGCACTCGGTTTCAGAGATAAATGAATACAATCGAAAAAAAGCATACCAAAACAATATTCGTATTATATCGACCAAACATGTATTTATTAAATTAATCCATACCACAAATGCAGAAGATAATTTTGAAAAAGAAAACTTACATTTCTGCAGAAAATAAAAATCCCCAAATGTACCATAAATCGTGAAGCCGTTGGCATACACGCGTAAAAAGCAATGCTCGGCGATAGAAAAACACAAACGCCCATAAAGAAATGTCCACAAAAAATCATCAAAAATGTTGAAAGCGCGCTTGGTTCCTTATTAGGCGAAGATACAATATTTATTCCTCGTCTCCTGGGGATGAGGCTCCTCCGTCTATTGTCCTCCCATTCCTCAATGCTGATGCTTAATTTTCAAAACTTCTATATTACCAAGGGACCTACGACATCAGCCGGAGAAATACCCTGCAAGTACAAAATCCGAGCCAGGGAGCGCCTTTTGTGCAGAGGGAAACACGTTACAGCCAGCTTTTACCCACTCCGCGAGGCCGCGATTCATTTTCACGCGCTATATTTGGGATTTTAACGCATTTTATTCGGTAGCGCGAGGAAAGCGGGGTTTCCTGGATCGCGAGAATGTCAGCCACCTTTCCGGGACTGGTTCACGATGCTGAGGTATTTTTAATTCATTTTTATTCTCACCTCACAAATCCGTTTCATTTAATTAAATTCTTCACCCAATAAAGAGGAGAAAGAGTAAAATTAGTTATGACATCTGTCGCGGGCTAGGACTTTACTGTACTGATGTGGTAGGACAAGGATAGAAATTGAGCAGGCGATTGCGGAGTACTGCAGACTTACTATACCTATTTGTCTTCAGTCCTTTAAAAATAATAGTACCTTACTGTCTTTGGAGGAAAATTTGAGGCTCTGGTGTGTGAGGCTTTGGTCCTCGTGATTAGAACAGTTTTGTTGTGGAAGACTCCGGTGGCACTGGTGCTTACCTGCACTTATGTGAGCGCAACGTATTGGGAGAAAAATCCTTTGCAGCCGCGGCAATAATGATAATATTCTCTTTAGGACTGCGCGTGGCGAATGATAGACACATAGGGAGGAAAAAAAAACTCGCAGCCGCTAACACGAGCTGCCTCACGCGCTCCCCTCCCAGGCATCGGGAGATGACATCGCCGTCAGGTACTTTTCTGAGGCCACTTTGAGCTCGTGTGTGTTTGTGTGTTTGGGAGGCAGAGTTTCCGTCTAGCTTGCTTTAGCGCGTGCGAAATGCCTCGCTCACAGAGCGTCCTGTGCTGCGGTATAGCTGCGAGCGCGTGTAAATGACATCCCTCATATTTTCTGTCTTTTTTTCTCCCCGGTACAGATACGTCACGACGGATCAAACAGCTACCGTTTGATGCAGCTCGGATGCTTGGAATCTGTGGCCAACTCCTCTGTCGCATACTCTTCCTCTTCTCCTCTCACGTACCCGGCAACCGGAACCGAGTTTGCCTCCCCATATTTTCCTACGAACCACCAATACACGCCCTTACACCACCAGTCTTTTCATTATGAGTTCCAGCACAGTCACCCGGCCGTGAACCCGGACGCCTATTCGCTCAATACGCTACACCACTCCCAGCAATACTACCAACAGCTCCATCACGGCGAGCCGGCAGACTTCATCAACCTACACAACGCCCGGGCGCTCAAGTCTTCGTGCCTGGACGAACAACGGCGGGAGTTGGGGTGTCTGGACGCTTATAGGCGACATGACCTATCACTGATGAGCCACGGCTCTCAGTATGGCATGCACCCCGAGCAGAGACTACTACCCGGAGCCGGGTTGGGGCTCCCGCCTCCCGGGGCCGAGGATCTACAGGTACCATCAATGTGATCCCACTGTTAAAGCATCGAATACAAGGCCGACAACTCTCTCTTTCGCGCACACACAAACACACACACAGGCGGGCAAGGATGTAAAACTCTTACTGTTTTTCTCTGACCGATAGCAGCGGTCAAATGTAATAAATCTCCCAATTTATACCAGTGGCGCTCAACGATGGGAGATTACATGTAGCTTAACGGACTTTTGATGCCTCGTTGCCTAAAAATTGTCGGGTAAAAAAATAACTTGATAAAAACGAAATCTGAATCAAGATATTGAAACATAAACTGGATTTAAAAAAATCAAAACACTACGCTATAAATTAATATGCTTATTTTGCTATTTTTGTGTCACAGTAGACTATGCGCTAGATCTTTAATTCTCTTGCCCCCCTTCAGCTTCAGTTTCCACCCAATACGTTAACCAGGTCCATTTTTTAATGTTTCTTTTCATCGGGTATTTACATACTCTAGACCTATAGCACGGCCATATTGTTCTAAAGGCAGAGGAATAACCACGCCGGCTGGAGAGCCGCTGTTGCTCTTTTCTCCGGTAAAAGACCGGATTAAGGGATTGGGAGCGCGAGGACAAAAGGAAAATCCTACACAGTAGAGCACCGTAGTTTATCCAATTTAGGACTTAATGTCAATCAACTGCCTCTTTATGCAGTGACATCTGAACGCTGAAGGCAGTTCAAGTTTAACTTACAAGTTAAGAAAAAAAACTGCCAAAAATGGATGTCAGAGGACCTCTAAATTATATCGTCTAATAATTAAATAAACTGACAATTTTCGCGCTTCTGAGTCATCAGTACAATATGTAAAAACATAACCCCCCCCCCCCCACACACACACACATTTTTTTTTAAAGGCTCAATCTTAAATTTACACAGGCCCCATCCTGTGTAGCAAAACATTTCATTATGCAGTGATGGCAAAAATATCATACTGTAGGCCAAGCATGACAGAAGTTTTTGTTAACTCTTGAGTTTATTATTATTATTATTATTATTATTATTATTATTATTATTATTATTATTATTATTTATTATTATTATTATTATTATTGTTGTTGTTGTTATTATTATTATAGCAATATTATTATTACTATTATTATTATTATGTTTAAATATTGATGCCATATTTTCAAAACTTTTGCAATCTCTCTCTCTCTGCCACACACATTCACAAACACACACACGCGGCACACACACACACACACACACAGACAAAACACTCAGGTCGCGTGAAAAGGTTTTCGACCTTTCTCCCAGACTGAATTAAACTTGCACCCAGTAAAGGCTCGGAACAGATGCGGCCAGTCTCGTGCGCACAAGCGCATCTTTGAGCTGTTAAAAAGATTTGGCACGCGGGACAAAAGGAACTGCCATACCTTTAGCTCACGAGCGCGTAATTTATGCCTGATCTGGTGGGTTTGTATATTGATTTTATAATCACTTTAGCTGCAGAAAAGAGAAAAATGGAGCAGGAGTTTGTTAAAAGGGCTTACAAGACCCCTTCAGTATGGTGCTGCCGCTGTTGCTGTGTGTGTGTGTGCGTGGCTAGTTGAAACTCGGCCTAGACTGGTCATGGCTCGCGAGACGGATTAACTCTTTTGATAAAGTCTCGTGTTCTTCATGCTGATGACATCACTGATAAATGTGCGAGTCAGGCTAGCATAAAGTAGCTTGTTGTCTTATGTAACAGGTTAGGTTTACACACACACACACACACACACACACACACACACAGCTCATGTCTTCCTCACTTCTAAACTCATTGTCTGAATAAATATGTCATAAGTAGTTGTGTCAGTACCTGATGTGTGTGTGTGTGTGTGTGTGGCTGTCTCCCTGTGTGTTTAGGGCTCTGTGGATGCTCAGTGTGGACTTGTTCTTAATGGCCAAGGTGGTGTGATCCGTAGAGGTAAGAACTTTTCTCTCACATACTTCCCCTATGCACACAAACTCACAAACACTTTCTGCGTTTTTTGTCTATGGGTCACTGAGCACTGCACTAATTATAATCCAAGTACACGGTATATAGAGCATTTAATCGAACCATTTATATGTTTAGATATTTCTGTGCTGTTTTTTTAAATAAATTTTCAGTGAATGAATATTCCTGATGAACATGCAGAATTGTAAAAAACTTTGCATAGTTTAATAGTGATTCTATTTTTTTTATAAATATTTCTATTTTTAAGTGTAACATACAAATAAAAAATAATTTTGTCATAAAAAATAATTTTGTATAATTTACATTCATTTCGGTGTACATGTAGGCCTATAATTAAAATAATAATATTAAAATAAAAATGAATTAGCTAACAGATTTTTTCTCTTTATTTTTGTTGATATATATGATATATATATATGATAATATGTTGATATTTTAATAAATGACAGATGTATTGACAAGCAGGAAAGCTAGGTCAACAGATGAACAAAATATACATAAACTATCATTTTTATATGGGCCTACACTCTACCGACAGAATAGAATAGAATAGAATAGAATAGAATAAAATAGAATAATGTAACCTTCCACAGTTTATGTGAAACTCTTACCGCATGCCCTCTAAATGCAATGAACACACAGCCATCTATGTCAGATTATTTTGTTGGTTCATAAACTCGATATTAAACGATACGTGACACAAGTTTGATGTGAATGAGAAATCATCCTTTTATTTGATTTACGTGTTTTCGTTTTTTTTTTTTTTAATATGAGGGATATGCATTATGTTGAGAAAATTGTGTGCAGTTTTTGCAAATATTGTGTGTGTGTATCCAGGGATATGGGATGGACACGTATATTTGTGTCTTCACACGGAACAATCCTGCTCATGTTTCGTCAACTCAATAGTGATTTCATGAAGTCAGTTTTTTTGTGTGTGTTTGTTGTCATGGTGCTTGTACAGGTTCCAGTCCCTTGCAGTTTTGCCCCTGTTTCTTTGTCTGTTTCTTCAAAGTGGCCGCTCGCACAAGGCTCTACACACATGTGGAGTTTACCATAAAGCGCGTGGCGTCTCGGGTTCTTAATTTTTAATAAACTCAGTCTAGGTGTTGGGCTCGCGGCTCATGGGCGCATTGGCGCGCGGATCCCAACGCGATCACTTCCAGTTAATGGTGTGCAGGATTTAGCCGGGAGCTCCGCCGCTCCAACCATCACAACCAATAATCTTTGCTTTACCTCGTGCTCCTGTATCGATAGCTTCTCTCGCCTCCGGCGGCTGCTTTGATATGTTAATGCCGCGCGGGTCCAAATTCAGTGGAGATCATATTAATGTTGTTCACACTGACTGCAGCTTTGGCTTCATTGAATATTCAGATAACCTTTTTCACAAGAAATCACTCAAGAAACGAGGATCCTACTTAGAAAAGTCGTCTGTGTTTTAATCATTAGTATCCCTCTTAGCTTTCAGGAATTTGATCAAGCTTACCCCCGCCTAGCCAAGCTTTTCACACTGTCGCGCGGGTGCGCGCATTGGTTTTGTGTGCTGACTGAAACAGGCAGGAGGCGCGCGCTGTAAACACAATAATTGTTGAAATAGAAACGGAATGGCATTTGGCCTATGTCTTTTTTTCTATAATTTTCGTGGCATACTCGTAAAAAGCATTTGATTCGCTTTGTGATCGCTCGCGCGCTGCCTCAGGCTACTCTCCGCGCTTAAATACAGCTATCGCCTCTGGGCCCGACTCTCGCGACCAGACTACCGGCAATAGCTCTTTTTCAATTGCCCTTGGCAACATAAAATACAAACTTCTTTGAATCAAAACATTTTGAGGGGAATTAATATGATGTTGAACTTGCATGCTCTTGGAGATCTTGGGTTTGTCAGTCCGTTTTAAGGTGACTGACGTTACATGGAGTAGGTAAAGACCCACAAGCAAGGAACATTATGTGTACACAGACACACACAAACATAAAGGCGCACACACAGCCACACATAGACAGACACCCAAAAGAGAAAATGCTTCCTTCGCTGCATTCAGGAGAGCCAGATAAACCACAAGATAGCAAAAGAAATACACCAGTTTCACCTTTAACAAATATTTCTTTCTTTTTTTCTCCTCACATGTTGTAGCAATAGTACATCATTATAAATGCCTATAATGTCCTATTTACACAGAATTTTTTCTTTATCAAATATGTGAAAGATTATAGGTGCCAAAGTGTGGTTAAGTGCATCATCCATTGTCTTTATGTTGCTATATCATTACATACCACCATGCTTAAGTAAGTCTATAGCTTACTTAGACATGACAGTTAAGGACCTTCCTGTTCAAGAGGGTGTGAGAAAGTTAGAAGGTATCAGGGGTGTTAACAGTATGTGTATCTTCTATTGTGTGGCTACAGGTGGCACGTGTGTGGTGAACCCCACAGACCTGTTCTGCTCCGTGCCTGGCAGACTGTCTCTGCTCAGCTCCACCTCCAAGTATAAGGTGACGATAGCAGAGGTGAAGCGACGCCTTTCGCCACCTGAGTGCCTCAACGCATCACTGCTAGGGGGCATTCTGAGAAGGTACCAGAGCCCATCATCATCATCATCATCATCTTGTTCTTCATCATCTTCGTCTTCGTCATAATTGGTCATCCACATCTTGCTTCAAAGTAACTTAGTCTCACTAGTCATCCACAGCGTTTTGTCCTCCATTCATCTACGCTCATTCAGTCGCAAAGACATCGACTGTATCATTCACACAAAGGTAAACATCTTCCTGTTCATTGCCTTCCCATATACTCAAACATTGAGTATGTATTCCTTAGTAGGCAGTCGCATACTCCTCAGTGCTGTGCGGACATACATTAAGCATACTTACTACATTGGATACACATATACATTAAAGTACACTGAGTATGCAGTTTTTGCTCAACTATTGCAGAGCTCTTCTACTGTAGGTGTCTTCCTCATCCCATTAGTATACTGAGCTGATGCTAAATAATTAGCAGGAATAGATGCCCATGTTCTAAGAAGAGTTATGTTTTTAGTGTTTGATTTTATCCTAGATGTTTCTTTTTTTTTCTTCCCTACAGCATCGATTCTAGTTGTTTAGATTCTAGTGTGAGAGTGTTGCTTTGAGCTAGCTAAGGTGTTGCACATCTCACATCTCAGTCTCCTGGAAGTAAAAATATGTTAGTTCCCAGTTGCATGATAAAAGACCATGAACCAATGCTAGCCTATACTGCATTGTAGACAATGACCAGTGCATTCTTCCAGAGTTCCCCATTCAAAGCAGCGTTCACAGTCCTCAGTAGGCAACAGTACACACAACATAGTCTATTGTGCATTTGTAACAGGTGTGATGACAAGGTGTGTTCAACAACAAAGGCTCTTCTTGGTAGCAGAGTGTTGCAGTGATTGTAACATATATAGTGTATATAACAGAAGAACGGATGCATTTGTATGTTTCACACCTTCCCCCAGTAAGCGTCCGCTTGCCTCAGATGAGCTCTCTGAAATTACACCTGTCTGTCGCTGTGTGAGGTTTTCAAAGGCTGTCAAGCTCACTCTGCGAATGTCCTTCGGGTGTAGTTTCTGTGCCGTGGCAGGGTGTAGACATGGGTGGCTGCTGGTCCTGCCTCTGACATTACGAGCATCTGAGGACTATGGCAGTGATGACAGCCAGTGCTATGATTTCAAAATTTTTAGAAAGATTACATTTGTGCAACACGACAGGCCTGTAGAAGAAGAGGAGAAAATCATTGTGATTCAGTGTGAGGGACGGTTGTCTCATTCAGGGCTTGACACGGAGAGAGAGAGATGGGGAGATGGATGGAGAAAGGGGGGAAGAGAGGGGGAAAAAGAGAGAAAGAGTCGGCGATGGAGGATGTGGAGGTGAAAGATGGCTGGATGCTTAACCCTGAGATGAAGGAGGGGAGGGTGTTGGGTAGATGTGGATGAGAGGAACAAGGGGATGAGGAGAGGAGGAGAGGAGAGGAAGAGGGGGAAGTGGAGGAACTGGGGCTCCATTATTAATGAGGGCTGGAGACTGGAGAGCTGAAATGAGGCCAGCAAGGAGTGAGAGAGAGAGAGAGAAAGAGAGAGAAAGAGCAAGAGAGGGAGAGAGAGCAAGAGGGAGAGAGAGAGAAAGCAGAGAGGGAGAGAAAGGGGTGTGGGGGAAGGAAAAAAAATGGATGATCTGTCTTGTGTTGTGGAAGCATGTGCTCCCCGTAGTCTGCATCAATCAGGATGAGATTATCTCGGCCGCTCTCTCCAAACTGCAGCTATGTCTCTAATCAAGCCCAACAAACCTAAATGTCACCCGGCCTCTGCAACTCGACCACACATTCATTTCTGCATGTAGAAAAGCATTAGTTTGAAAGTATATGTGTCACTGGGGTGTACAGAGGTCAGTGTGTATTGTTGAATTATTTTCTGGATCAAGAGGGGTTTCTCCATAGGATTGTCAAAGTTCATTTCCATTCTTTCTAATGATTGATTTATAGGCCTGTAGAAAGGAATGGTTTATACTATCCTTACATACTTAAATGTATCCTTAGAACATCTATGGAATGCACTAATCATTTAACATTTTAATCAAATGACCCGCACATTATTAATATATATGATATATTGATACACATGAACATATATGTTGTGTGAAGAGTTTAGATGTGTACTGAGATGAGTATCCCTGGCACAAGTAGAACACTTGATTACCGATAGACATGTTCCCATCCACTTCTTCTCTTCTAGAGCGAAGTCGAAGAATGGTGGCCGGTGCTTGCGAGAGAAGCTCGATCGCCTCGGCCTGAACCTCCCTGCTGGCCGGAGGAAAGCCGCCAACGTCACGCTCCTCACCTCGCTGGTGGAAGGTAAGCCCACCACCTCCAAGAGACCAACAGTCGACAGGGCTCAGCAGTGGTAGCAGTGATGGGAGCCCCTCATATAAATCACTTGCAGGATCCACACACACACACATGCTTGTGGACTCTTGGTAAGCCTGGTCAGTCAGGCTCTCCGTCTATATAAATGCACAGATGGACGCCTGACCAAAAAACCTTAAGTTTGTGTTGAAGGCTAGTCTGGGGAGCCTCTGTGTTCAATGCTTACAGTTCATCGGTCTGCAGACTTTCGTTGTTTTTGTGCTCTCGATTATTTATGCCATCCACGTTCAGCCATGCCTTGCCAAACCCACAAGGTCATGACTTAAATTCCAATTTTGTACATGAAAGTGTTTTCTTTCTCACCTTGTGATCTAACTGTTTGCCTGTGCAGAGAGAGGCCAGCCATCTTTTATGCTATTATCCAAATAAGGATATAAGAACATATTCATCATTAGATGATGGTGATGAGAGGGGAAGCAACTGCCGTCCCGTATATATTTAATTAGAGACAATGTTGGTGAACCTTTACGCGAATCAGTGCTTTACGCGAATCATTGTAGCAACAATAAAGTAAGCAAATTATCCTCATCCTACAGATCCAATGGACTGAGAAATGATAAAAACCAAATGGAAATGGAAACTTATAATATCTTAATTGTTGTTCATTGAGGCCCTCATGTATTAACTTGTAGTGGGCTTTTTTCCTGTTACATCGACTGTAATGGTTCTTCTTTTTGCTATCCTTTTTTTGAAATAATATTCTGTAGATTGCGTAAAATCCCATGTTGTAGATAAGGCACTTCAAACATGATAACACATTATTACACTTTTGTTCGATTTTTTCATCATATTACAGAGATCAGAAAGAAGAAGGAAATGGGACATGTCTAGAAGATAAATTATGTATATAATAATAATAATAATAATAATAATAATAATAATAATAATATATTGTGTTTTGTTATCCACAGTGTCCTTGCAAGACATCATTTTTATTGTTAATTAGATTGATGAAGGCTGTTATTTTCTCCTGCTGTGGTAGAGTAAGGTCATTAAAGTGGAATCTCATTTGTTGGCGTGCATGGATAGCGCTCCGTAGTGTTCAGCCTTCCTCTGGCTGCTCCTGTGGGACCTTCCGTCTCAGCCTTAGCCTCGTTTCCTAGCTCCGTCTCTAGCTCTGTTAGTCGGCTCCTCACACATACCCCCCGTGTCCCACTTCTGGTGCCTGAATCCCTCTGCAGGCTGTGGGTCTCATGTGCTGTGCTGTTCACTGCTTCTGTTGCTAGCATGATTTGTTGCTAATGTGTTTAGCATCGGTTTGGTAGGAGAATTTGTGCTTAATGCTTTGAGATAAGGTTGCAGATGTGTATAGAAAGGGTATTGCAGCAGCAACAGTAAAGAGGAAGCTGTTCTGCTGTTTTGGAGACGGCATAGCTTCAGGTCGCTAATGTAAGGTATCCCCCCCCCACTCCTCCCTCTCTGTTTTTTTCTTGACAGGTGAAGCGCTCCACCTGGCGAGGGACTTTGGTTACACTTGCGAGACCGAGTTTCCCTCCAAAGCCGTCGGAGAGCACCTGGCCCGACAGCACACGGAACCGAAAGAACAGAATGCACGCAAGAAGATGGTGCTGGCCACCAAGTAAGAATTTTGCCATGTAAAATACACACACACACTCAAACACACACACATACACAAATGCACCCAGTCATACAAATCACCCTGGTTATGCACACTTTTATACTGTTATTTTGTTTTATTTTTCATCTTCATCTCCATGCAGAGATGTTTGGGGGAAAAAAAATCTAAAACGGACATCTTGTAGACACAAGGCTGTCTGTAATCCCAATTTGCTGGATGAATTTAAAAACACTTTTGCCAACACACTCCACTCCCATCTCCTCACATGGCAAAAAATCCACGTCATGTTTAAGTATTCAACATATTTAAGTTTTACGCCTTAATACAATTTTATAGCTTTCATAACATCAGCCAAACCCCTGCTGTGTCTCAGGCAGCAAAGTCTGACTGCAATCTGTGCTATGTAGCCCATTCACAGATATGTACCAACATGATACAGCGCCTACTACTGCTGGACGCCTTTATCTCATAATTCCAATATTATGTGACAACTAATCATGAAAACGTTTGATCTCTGACACTGATGTGATGTATTTTGAATGAGAAAATCATCATGAAACATCATCACTCTTATCTGTGGTGAATTATGATGTTCCATCCTAGTCACGTATCTATTAGTGCTGAAGCCCAGACTTTAGTGGGAAGGAGTACTGAGGGTTATTTTCAGGAGGTGGAATCAGACACTACCACCAAGGGTGACTGGGGAATGTCTCCAGACAAGTGTCTCTTTTCGCCACTGTTCCTGTGCTATGAGTTGCAAGCTTTTGATGCAGCACAGAGCTTTGTGTGTGCGTGCGTACGTGTGTGTGTGCGCGCGCGTGTGTGTGCGTGTGTGTGTGTGTGTGTGAGCTTGGGGATTTCCACAACATGCTGTAACTTTAGTGAGTTTTGCTCACAGTTGGATGCTGCTCTCTCGTTCTCTCTCTCTCACTCACACACTCACACACATGCACACACCACTCACTCATTCACTCCCACCCACTCCCTGTGTGCTCTTGCAACTTTTCTCAACAGCAGATATTTATGTGCTGAGTTATGTTATGTATTTAAAAAAAAAAACACTCCTGCAGGACACTCTCTAACTCACTCCCTCTGCTTCTCTCTCTCTCTGTGTGTGTGTGTGTGTGTGTGTCTGCAGGCAGATCTGCAAGGAGTTTCAGGATCTGTTGAGTCAGGACCGCTCTCCCTTGGGTTCCTCCAGACCCACCCCCATACTGGACGTAGACATCCAGAGACACCTCACACACTTCAGGTACAGAACATAGTGTACACATAGAGTGTCTCTCTCACACACACACACACGCAAGCACATGCACACACACATACACACACACACTCTCACACACACACACACACGCAAGCACATGCACACACACATACACACACACACTCTCACACACACACACACACGCAAGCACATGCACACACACACACACACACACACACACACAAACACACGCAAGCACATGCACACACACATACACACACACACACACACACACACACACAAATACACACGAACACACACTCAGACACACACACATACATACACTCAAGACCTGTAAAAACTAGACACCTCACCAAATTACCAACTTTGGATATAGCTGTGGGCAAACACCCATGAATTATTGAGGACCTCTCCCATATATTTGCTCTTGCAGACACAAATATGGCAATGTAAATGCGATTTCAGAGCTTCACACTTCACCTCAGTGTGCAGCCCAGTGCACACACCATCTACAGCTTCAACAAGCGCCACTTTCCCCAAGGAAACTATTGACACTTCATTTCTCATTGCTCTGGAGTGAGCTGAGCTCACTACACTGCCCTCAATAGTTTACCTTTGTTCTCAGCTTAGTGCTAACACAAACACACACACATACACACACACACACACACAGACACACACACAAACAAACACACACATGTGCACGCACAAGCACAAAATAGCCACACAAATAAAAAACAAATATAAGACAGACAAACTGATTGTCCATTTCTCTCTATGTTCTTCAGTATTGTAACTCACGCCATTCAGGCCATACTATCACATGGACACGCACCACACAAACTAATAACTGTGAAATTCACACTCTTAACGTTTCTAAATGGCACGTACTTCAAAGACCTACGAAGAGGCTCACTGTTGTGTCCCTGCGTTCACAGTCTCATCACCCATGGCTTTGGGACACCGGCCATCTGTGCGGCCCTCAGCACCTTCCAGACCATCCTGAGTGAGATGCTCAACTACCTGGACAAGCACTCAGCCAGCAAAGGCTCGGGCACACCAGACGCGGGCCAGATCAACGTCAACTCCGACAAGACGCCACTGCGCAAGTCTGCTGATGCCCCCGCCAAAGATGGCAAGATGGAGAAGACAGAATGACTCCCTTGATGTCCTACTTCCTGTCTTTGGGCAGGGTGCTTCCTGCTTAGTGGGGGAGAGTGATGTGTGGGTAGGGTTTGTTTGTGGCAGTGGGTGTGGCTGGAACTGCCAGGAAGGTGTGGCTGAGAAGTTTGTTGTTTTCTTTCTTTTTTTTCTCTCTCTGCAGTTGTTTCTTGCTTTCTTTTTTGTGTTGATTGTTGCACATGTGCCTCTCTCTCCATCTCTCCGTCATGCCCAGTTGTGTCTTCTCTTCTTTTTTTTCTGTTAAAATGATTGTAGTCTCTGCCACTCTCACTCAACCACAAAAAATGACATTATTTATACTTTTTTTATATTAATTAAGTTATATTATTTATATTGCCTAAAGAAATGTTTTGTTTGTCCCTTGAGTTATTATAACGTGTAATATCTTTTGATTAAAAGATGAACATTCCATCTCTGTGTAGGCCTCATTGCGGTCTGTATGGAACTGTAAAGTTGTCCAGGTAACTCCTCGTTGCCATTAGTAACTGTATATTGTGCATGTTAACGTTTGTACACGTCCAGAACAAACATTCCACACACTCCTTCAAGAACACAAGACCTGATTTGAAAGAAGGGGAAACCTTCCATTGCATATGTAAGAAGTTCTATATAAATATATAAATTAACGACTTTTCTCATAGGCTTTGAAGTACATATATGAAATATCCTTACTTGCAGAAATACAGTGTTCAATAAAGCATATTGCTCAAAGTGTTATATTTACTTTACGTATCTTTTCTGTATTCATTTGTGGTATTTTCAAAAAATCAGCTACTGAATGAAATATATATATATATTACCTATTTTATTTATTTATTTATTTTGGAGTGTGATTCATATGGCAAACATGCCTTAGTGTTGTATACTGGGTTTGTGCGTGCACACACACACACACACTCACACAGTTTTCTCTCTGTTTGGGAAAGCATACTGAAACAAATGTTTTAATCATGTATTTAGCTGCCAAAAGCATATTTATTGTTTCAGAACACATCTTAGCACACAGACACACACATACACACACACTATCACCATCCCACTATCAGGCCAATCTAAACTCACCATTACCATAGCTTTTACCAGGACAGAACTCAGAGCAACAATAAATGTGTACGATCTGCTGGAGGATTTGCTAAAACTCACCAAGGAATACAATACTGATGAAATTTTAAATTGGTGCCGCATTACAGCTCAATTCATGTCATCAGTAAACCCACAGGCCCAGGAAAGGTGTCTACATAATTCATGATGTCATTGATCATAATTTGTCCATTTTCAGACTTTCAGGTGCAACATTAAAACAACACAATGCAATATTGTTATTCATGGTTGAGGTTAGGGAGAGATAGGAATGACAAATAGAAATGTCAGGACACTGGATACACTCACCAACACTAACACAAACATACACACTCTCTCTCTCTCTCTCTCTCTCTCCCCATGGCCAGACTTTAAGGTTTGTACAATATACAACTAAACCATGGAGAAGCACAAAAGGATGCTGAGAGCCATCTGGACAAGTTTTCCATCACGACATGCTTCCTCTACATTCTCTGTGGATCACTGAAAACACTGTGGTTGAGGCCTGGTGTCAGATTAGGCTATAGGCCTATAGGCTGTAGGCAACAATAGTGACTTTGATGCTCAAGCCATCTGAAACTCCACAGGATCAACGGGAACCCATTCAACATTCCATGTGGTCAGGGGTAGGCTCATGCACTCATGCAGGATGCAACAGCATTACAGTGAGTGAAATATGAATTGATGCTGGATAAACACAACAGCAGGAGGGTAGCTATGAGTTGGACTCAAGTGTTTTCAGACCCATGGGGAATTCATTTTTGGGGCAAATTGTACACAAAGTAGGTCTATGTGGCTTAATGGAAAGTCTGTGCAGCCTTTAGTACACAGTTGTGAGTGATTTCTTGAATTTTATGTTGCTTAAAGTTCATTTTAATATTTTTTATGCACACATTACTGCACAAAAGTAACACATTTTCACTTGCTGAAAATGATGAAAATGTCAATAGTGTTCAGGAAGAGAAAATTATCAAAACTGTGTAGCAGTATTTTAACCCAAGGATATCCTTCAAACATTTCTGTTTCAGCTGCTTCTAATAAGTCTGATTAATAGACAAAAAAATACAAATAAACACAAGAAATGTATAGATAAATATGCACGACAAACCGTGGTTTTAATTTAGAGGCCAACTAGTTTGATATTTTCAGTGCTTATTTAAGATGTTACTTGTGCGCCATCTTGTGGGGAAGAATGTTACTGCTGGTTTGAATGTGACTTCCCTAGAGCAAAATTTGAAGTGAGAAGGCACTGAACATGCCCTCATTAGGCATACATGCAAGTAGGTAGAACACGTGTATTTGATGTGTGTTGTCTATATGGATGGATGTATCCGAGTAAGAGACCAAATCACTTAGTTAAAATAGCTTACTTTGGACAGGAACAACAATTGTATTCTAGATAAAAGATCTGTATGAAGAGTGTAGCCTACAAAAACAGAGTTTAGACTGTTCTCTTCCCAAACTGTCAGGACATCTGTCATTGCTTCAAGATATGCCCTAAGAGAAGGCGTGTGTGTGTGTGTGTGTGTGTGTGCATGAAATGGGCACTATAGTGTCTATCTGTGTATTTTTAAAAGGGTGTGTTAGTTTGTGTCTGGCTAAGCAGTGGAAGCAGCAGGGCCGATCAAACATTTATGGTCCTCTGTAAAAAAAAACGGTTCCAGGACGCAGTGAGAGTCAGCTAATGACGGCGCGGTGACAGATTGTTTCATTCATGTGGATGGCTCGTGGTCGGCTCAGACAGTGTAGGCCTCCTGGCCTGCCGGAGGGGACTAGGGACACCTCTCGAGTTCGTACAGACATCTGTCTTTCACGAAATAGGCTAAGAGATAAGTGACTAGCCATATAATCTACATGTAAGAAACCAAGAAATGCCCATTTCCTCCAATTGGCAGATACTGTGTTTTTTCCGTCTGGTTTTGAATAGGCTAACTAGCTTACCTTACGACGTACTCTTTCTATGCCTCTCATGATGGAGTAGGTCTTAGTGTAGACATGAATGGAATGGGACCTACGTCCGTGCCTTTGTGTGCACACATTGTAGGCCTATTAATTCCCAACATTTATGAATTTTCAATGTAGCTTGGAGACTGAACATGCCCAATACATGAATGAGTGAACGGCACAGGGGCCTAGTGGACCGGATGGGTCGTTTGGATCCAGTTCTGTGTTTCACCTCGGGCGCTCGTGTTGGCACGTTCTATCAGGACTTGGTATAGTGATATTCTCAGCCCATCTGCGTAAGCAGAAGCTCACATCTTGTGACACGCATCGTCGTCATGTGTAGAGTATGAATTCATAATGGAGCCATGGAATTCGTGATTAGCCTATATGCCCGACCAAACCTGAGAAGAGACTTCCACACGGAACAAATCCTGAAATAAGTTGTTTTAATCAAATAGGCCAATCAGTTTTTTGACCTGTCTGTAGGCTTGTTGTAAGACGTCCGTTTTTTTTATTAGATAAATGCACATACATGTAACTTGCTATAGATTATAACTCGGTAGTTATAATTTATAAATAATATATTTTAGTTGTATATTGTATATTTTATATATTTATATATTTTATATAATATATTTCAATTTTACTCTTGTAAGAGACAAACCCAGGGAAAACCTTAGCATCTTGGGCAGAAGTGGAGAAACTCCTGCAATAGGCCTACGATGATGTCACGAATTAGCTTATTTGAAGGAATGTGTTCATTATATTCAATTATCTTATTTACAAATTAATAAATGAAGTCGTTTTATTCCTGAATTTTATTCCTTTTAGGCTACTTTCATATTTGCTTTTAGTTTTTCCATATTTGTCTCCAGGTGAATGCAATAGCATTGCACAATACCAACGTCATAATGCGCTTCGAATGTGTGCGGCAGGTTAGTCCCGAAGTTTCTTCGAAAAAATAGAAGCACAGGTTGATCACAAGAGCTTCAAACAAATCAAATATGAATGTTTTAGGGGACGGTCGTAAAATTGTGCATTTTAATCTGACATCTCAAATTCGCCTTTTTGACGGCAGATGGCGCAAAGATCTCATACTAGGAATTTACCACTGCGCCCTCAATACGACCTGCAAGTTCAGGACTCCACCTCCATTCAACCTGACGTTACCAGACGACTTTAGTGCGCTTCTTGGCCAGGCCAACGAATGGGCAGAAACAGTGCGCCCTAACCAACTCGAGAGTAATGGATTCGGTTTTCCAACTGAAAATGTATGCCCGTGCAAATAAGGAATGTTGTTGTGTATTGCGTGGCAAAATAATAGTGTAAATGATCATAATTATTCGAAATTTTTTTCATTATTCTTCGTCGTTGTTTTGTCCTCTCCTTCCCTTCGCTTTTGCTGTCGTTAAAAACATATAGGCCTAATTGTGGTACAATATTAACTTTGTAGTTATTTAACCACAGCATCTGTGCCTTTTCCCCCAGACGCCTATCAGGCCTAGTAGTAGCAGCAGTTTGTTAATACTTCGTAGACCTATCAATACTGCAGATGTAGTAGCTCTAGCAAGGTTGATTTTATTTTAGTCCGTCAGAATATAATTTTGCTTACTGTTAATGCTTCTGATGTTTGTGCACAATATCTTAAGCAACAGCCGCGGCTATAAGTGACAATTGGAATAGCATCGAACGACGACCGTACCAACCACCAAGGCGGAAGATCAAATGTATGCCACTGTCGTAAAGTCCCTCTCTTAACTTATATACGGTCAGCCCACACATTATGCCGGCTATCAGCCCGTTGTAATTGGAAACAGAGGAACGCGGAAGCAAGCGGACTTTATTCAATCTGTCAGTCTCCATCTTCACTACGACGCTTTGTCTATAGACGCACACACGCATGATGTTACTCCAACTTCCTAATATCAATGCAGCAGGCAAACCCCACTAAAGGTATGGGGGAATCTCTGATTATTTCTATGTGCGTAGCCTCGTAAAGGGGGTGTGGGGTGGCGCAGAGTGAGGGAGAGAGAGAGTGAGTGAGTGAGTAAGAGAGAGTTCAGACCTTCACTCCTCACATGAATGCACTCGGTTTACAGGGATCAGCGAGCGAACATGCTGTGGAAACTAGTGGAAAATGTCAAGTATGAAGATATATATGAGGTAATGTGTTCGTCTGCATGGGCAATCTGGCGCGCCTGCGTCTTTTTTTGCAACCGGGTCACCTTATGTTCACGCCAAAATAGCATATCAGGGGTTTTGTTAACATTTTGGTTCGGCTTTCCGTGGATGTGGGGACAGAAGTTACTGTATGATGAGGAGGGTCAGATGATGAGGATGCAGAGCCGACACGCATTAGGGCAACATGGTAACCTTCTCACAGGCGAGTCTCTTTTTGGCTGGTTATTTTAATGCAGCAGTATTTGAAGGTAACAATTGTGTGACAGATAACGACATTTTAGTATTAGGGTTGTTGAGGAGTAGGATTGTTTTAAAAGGCATTTTAAAGAATTGAACGAATGTGCATATAGCTTCAATACACAAAAATCCGTATGTTTCTCTCAGTATCCATCAAAACTTTGAAATAGTTTTGTATTTTTCAAAAACATTTTTTTCCTAATTTATTTCATTATTCGTATATAGGCTAATACCAAGTGTTTCGCGCCTAGATAATAATTCAGAATAGCTTTGAATTTGCAGAAAACTGTTATGGGCATGGCATTCCACCATTATGCATTTTTTAATTAGACTCATAATTATTATTATTTCTGTATAATATTCTTGTAATAGCTGGTCTATTTTTTATTGTAGTTCTGATCTAGTATCCCCGCTCGTTTGATAAGTCCACAACTAGAGTGTGAGACGTAGCTTGGACGGAGAGTAGTCTAAAATGGAAAAGACTGTGTACATGATTGAAGAACTGGCGTGTAAGGAGGACTGAATTACTACGAACAAGACTGCGTAGACCGCTCCGAATGGGGCACAAGCACAAAAGAGCAGACTGATGCGCGCATGGGAGAACGAGCGGCTCGCGAGGGCTCTCGAGGTCTCCTTTCAAAGGGCCCTTTAGTTCATCCTCGCGGGAAGCCGCCTTCACTAGCCCCACATGGCTTTTCTCTCACAGACGCACGCAGGTAATTAAACGTCCTGACCCCGGCGCGTGAAATCTCTGACAATGCGCGCCGTTTTATAGAAAAGAGGTGATTAAATGGCTCCAAAAGATGACAGACCGCGGTCTCGATAGGCAGCAGGCCAGAAAGGAAAGGCACAGCAGGTCGTTTCTCTTTTTCGTCTGGGAATTGCATTCTTCTGAATAGTTTCTCTCAGATAGGCCAATAAATAAACTTAGATGGACATCATGGGCTGTTTTGGTTTTGGGTCTGTTAACTAGGCTTGACTTCAGTCAGTTTCGTATTAAGTTTCTGTGTTGAAGAGAGTATGAATGTTTTTAATTTTGTCTCCGTTTTGATTCTGAAATATTAGTGTGTGTGTGTGTGTCTGTCTGTCTGTCGTGGTCATAGTTGTTACTGTTTTTGTGATGGTGCTGATTTTCTTGGGGGTACCGAGTGTATCCTCGCCGTGTGCGCCAGGGCCCTGTTTCAGCTGCTCACCAAACGGCTGACTTTAGAGTTTTGTTTGTTCCGGGGAGAGAAACGGATAGGGCCACAGAACAATAGCATAGAAATCAGACAATAGGGAACGTCAAGAGGCCAAGCTTGAGCAGGACACCCCAAGCTGGGAGACGTAGCTTACGAAAAAGAGAGAGCAAGAGAGAGAGAGGGACATAGTGGTCTGAACGAGGTGGGCTCAGATGGTAAAAAAGAGCAGCTTGGTCCACGCGTGTTTCCCTGTTGACTGGAGTCCTCCTCCTCCTCCTCCTCCTCTTCCATTTCTCCGCTGACTGAACGTCACTTACACCAGCAGGAAGCACGAGCGCCGACTGCGCCTTCACGCGCCGCTGCCCCTCCGTGCTTTAAGTATTCCTGCAATATTAGGAGTCATGAATAACAATTATTCTGGGGAGGTATACTGAGGCAAAGACAGCGCTAGCCACACTCACTCACTCTGGCAAAGAAGCAAGAGGATTGGATCGGTTGCCTCGACTGATATCTGCAAGGATCGTCACTGCTTAAAGTATTTTTATATAAATATTTTTTTGGTGAAGTTATCTTTCGCTATTATGAGGAGCTAGACGCGGAAGAACGGGATCCACCGACGGTTTTTGACTGATCTTAGCAGAGTGTGTACTTGCTTGTGTGTGCGTGCATGTGTGTTTTTTTGGGCTGAACAGACCCCATCGCGCAGATGTTAGTCCATACGTACTCAGCCACGGTGAGTCGCCTGGCACTCTGGTTTTAGTTTGGAGATTTCTTTTTAAAAAGTTTGTGAGAAAAGATTGCGTTGTCATAGTATTGAACGTGTTGGCTCGTCTTATTTGGACAGAGGCCAGTGAGACGCTCATCGACTAAGCCACCCCAAAAATTGCTTTGAGCAATTTGTTCTAATACGGATTTGGCGTCTTTCTCCTTTAGCGTCTAATGAGATTTTCTTTAACTAATTTTAACAAAGAACACTCTGTATATTGTGTTAAGAATGATAACTGGGCCATTAATTTGTCTACGTATTCAATTCTTTTATATTCAGAATAATTTCCTCAACTGTTTATGGTACAGGCAAATATTTGCAGAGCCGTGTTTGATTTGTAAATTTGAGTTTTTTCTATCATTCGTCTGCTTCATACAATCATCTCAGTATCCTATAAGCAAGTCAAAAGTAACCAAATATAACCAATGTTTTTTTTGTTTTGTTTTTTACTCTGTGGCCTGACATTGTTTTCTGTTTCGTCCGAAGGACCGTCATGACGGTGTATCGAGCCACAGCTCCAGACTGTCCCAGCTGGGTTCGGTGTCGCAGGGACCGTATTCCAGCGCGCCCCCGTTGTCTCACACGCCCTCCTCGGACTTCCAACCACCTTATTTCCCACCTCCCTATCAGCCCCTTCCGTACCACCAGAGTCAGGACCCGTACTCGCATGTGAATGACCCCTACTCTCTCAACGCGCTGCACCAGCCACAGCAGCACCCATGGGGCTCGCGCCAGCGGCAGGAGGTGGGCGGGGAGAGCGGCTCGCTCCTGCCCCAGCCTCGCGCCTCCCTGCCGCAGCTCTCCGGGCTCGACCCGCGGCGAGACTACTCGTCAGTGCGCCGGCCAGACGTGTTGCTCCACTCTGCACACCATGGCCTCGAGGCCGGGATGGGAGACAGCTTGTCGCTGCACGGGCTCGCGCATGGAATGGAGGAAGTGCAGGTGAGTCAGGAGTTTGCCATTTCATGCCTTCAGGGAGTTTGGCGAGGTTTAAGTAAACAGAGATGTGAACGTTTTCCTAGTATGAGCTGAATGCAAAACCGTGGTGGAATGTTATTCTTTACTTCATTGCAGCACTCAATTGTAACGAAATTAATCACAAAATCAAATAAGGCAAAGTGTATGGAAGAACCTTCTATGGAAATGTTCTTAAACTGTCTCAGATAACACAGATTACCGAAATGGATTTGAGTAAGAGGAGTTTAATCTTAAATATTCTGTTACAGCGTGTGAGAGAGCAGCTCACAGTCAGTGTTAAACATGAACAATTTCGTCAAATCTTCTCGTGTAGACGGTTAATATTTGACAGAAGCATTAATGCATAATGATCATCAAAAGATCAGGGTGCGAATATAGGCTGTTTTCTTTAAAAAACTATTTAAGTCTTTTTTAGCTTTAGGGTGACATGTGCTCCGCCAACATAGTTTGAATTATACATGAACCGATGAATTATGATGAAAAATGACATTTATTTATTTATTTTTAAACATTCATTTGGCAGAAAACATTTTACTGCACTCTCAATATGACCGGTAAAAATGTATTCGGCATACTGAAAGTTTTGGTGAATGATGTTTGTTATCCTTATTTTTTGAATTACACTGTCAGGACTGTACACTACCCTCTGCCCTAGAAACTCATTCCACTTAATGTAGGCAATTCTGACAGAAACATCCGGGTAGTGACATATCATTTTATGTATCTTTCATCTGGTTTGACTTTCATTCGAGTTTCCCAAATTTTATTTTTATCAACATTTTTACATTTTCAATCTAGCCTATTTTATTTAATTTTTATATAATGCTTTTATGTATTAACATATTCTGTCTTGTGTCTCGGCATCTAGAACTTTTCCTCTGCTGCTGCTTATATTTTGCGGTGATATGTGGATGTTTTTTTTTATGTATGGGCGCAGTAGACCCAAAATACTCACACCCTACAGTTTATTTCAATGTCGACTTATTACTAATCGAATGCCTGCCATTATTCTTAAAATGGTCTCTTTGGACTAAATAATTTGCTTTAGATTTTCTGCCATGCTAGCATATCACGTTACAAGTAATTTATATTGAAATACCCTCGTTAATTATTTAAATTTTGAAATTGTAGCTAAGTTGTGAATTGGCTATTTATGTTTTTGACCATAAGGCTTGCATTTTCTATAAATTGGTTCAAGTCATGCAGATTACATAGAGCAAGGGCAGCAGTGCATACTGTACTGACATTCTATATAAAATCAATTCATTCAGGGAGCTGTCCTAAAATTATACACACACCAATTTGCGTACACTTTGTTATTAGCATTTGGAGACTATAAGTGGTGTTACCGTCACTTTAACGTCGTTCAAAACTTGCTTACAAAACTGTCACAGTGAGCGCCTTGTTGATCCAGATGTTGGCCGCTTCATGCCTCTCGCATAACGGAAGTAGGCCTGCTGTACTATTCTTACTGTCACTTGAATTCCACAGGCTGTCGAGGATGCCAACAACAGCGGGATGAACATACTGGACCAATCTGTCATTAAGAAAGGTAAGGTAAAATAACGAGATAAACATAAAATTGCACACATAAAGACGGGCCTACTTTTAATTCAGTTGAATTCAGATCTGTTTCGATATAAACAAGTAAAGTGCTCGTAATCAGTTTCACCTCAAACCGCGTGAACTGTGTGTGAGCATTATGACCGCCACAGGTTAAGGTGTCAAAGGCGCGCCTGCGCCATCGGGAACATAAGGTATCTCATTTGATATGCAAATGATGTCATGCATAATTTGAGTTCCAGGTGGCTTGTCTTTGGGTTTACGAGAGAGAATTAGAGCCTCAAAACACACAAGAAGAAAAGTTACTGTACCTAGATGTTCTAATGCATTATTAAGTTTTATTAAGAACATGTTTGTTCAGCGAGATTTCTCAGTTCTCAGTTTAGCCATAAATGGTCAGACCTAATCTTTTATATTTTTTGTGGGACATAATAACTTGATTCAGTAATTTATAACAAGGTTGGGTAGATGTTTTAGTTTTGGTAATCTCATGCCAAATGCCAATTTGGTAATCTCAAAAGTAATCCAGTTGATGTCTGGCGCGCGGTAACCTGAGGCTGTCGGCAAGTAATTTTTTTTATTTGTAAGATACATCTTAATAGTCCTCTCTAAAATGGACTGCATCTTGTACATAATCTTTTTTCATCCATTAATTAAATTATTGAGTTATCTGGGAGGGTCTTTGCGTTAAAATAGGCTTAATATTTGTCCAAGGCAAACGCTGAACGATTATCTCATTGTCGAATATTTACATGTCAAATTGTGAGCGAGTTGGGTTAGCTCACGCTTGCTAGACTGTAATAGCTTGAGCAGCTCTCCCTGGGCTCGTGTTAATATTTTGCAGTATGAGGGACTTGAAGCGGTAATTTAGTAAAGCGACACGCAGCGTTCCCACAGGACAGAGTTTAAGTGGCCAATGTGATAGATGGCTTTTCACGAGGGGATCTCGTGAGCTCGTTTAGACCTCATTTTGGGCATTATCCCCCGTCGGGCGCTGTCTCCGCAGGCTTGAGCCTGTTCCCCCATTAGCACCAGTATCAGGGTACATATTGTCTGACGTACGACACGTGGGTAATGACGGGAGGCTTTCAGAACTGTCAGAGGGTGGTTAATGTGATTTGAAGGCTCGAGTCAATCAACAATCGATAATGTAATGATGAGAACGTCGCGCGCCATTAACAATTCAGAACTTTGTAACGCCTAGCTACGCAGATCCTGGGGACACAGGCAGTTAGAGAAAGCCTTGGGCCAGAGGTTAAAGCAATTTAGATTCAGATTGTAAACTGTGTGAGCCAATCGTGGATGTGAAGGGACAAAAGACGCGCGCGCACGCATACACACACACAAACACACACACACACACACACACACACACACACACACACACACAAATATGTGCATGTTTTCATCAGAATTAAACAATGTGTACCATCATAATATTAGAACTAGTACTTTTAACATAGGCCTACCATAGTTAGCCTATACATGGCTGAAATGTAGGACCAATGTAATGTATTAACACGTTCATGCGTCTTCTCAACTGTAGCATATCCTCTCTCGCGCGCAGTTCCGGTTCCACATAAGAGTGTGGCGTCTCTGATGATGAGCAAGGATGGCCTCATCGGCAGCGTCAACGTTAACGTTAACGAGGTGTTCTGCTCGGTACCGGGACGCCTGTCGCTACTCAGCTCCACCTCCAAGTACAAGGTGACCGTGGGCGAAGTTCAGCGGCGCCTTTCCCCGCCCGAGTGCCTCAATGCTTCGCTGCTGGGCGGCGTGCTCCGTAGGTGAGGCTGCCAATGATTTCACTAATGAGTAATGAAATGTAATTATTGTAGCTGAAATTCTCTTATGCTATTATTCATGATTCTACAAAATTATAAAAGTTTTGACATACCACCAATATCATAGCCTGCAGGCCTATCCTGCAGCCTTTGGAAGTGGAGATGTAAAAAGTGTTGTGTTGTGTCCTTAGAGCTAAGTCAAAAAATGGAGGCAGATCACTGAGAGAAAAGCTGGAGAAAATCGGCCTGAATCTACCTGCTGGAAGACGCAAGGCTGCCAATGTCACTTTACTGACGTCATTAGTTGAAGGTAGGAGTTAACCTGAAAACACTCCACAACACGCAGTGTTTTCATCTATGTATATCGATTTATGAAAGAATGAAAGAACTAAGCACATATAATGTTGCCTAATACTCTATTAATTTGTGAGAGTGGTTTAAAAAACAAACAAAAAAACAATAGCAATTGCATTGTGTTTCGCTCAGTCGAAAGGATTTGGGTTGCATTTGGTGAAATATAACACGCTAAAATGCAAATATACCTGCATATTTTCTAAACTAGGTCTGTTCTAAAATGGGTGCCATATTGATGGAGTATACTATTTAATAATCTAGTCTAATTCAGGTGATGTAACTGTAGCGTGCCACAAAAAAAACAATATTTCCCTTGTGCGTTACAGGGGAAGCAGTTCATTTAGCACGGGACTTCGGCTACATCTGTGAGACGGAATTTCCCACCAAAGCTGTGTCTGAATACCTGAATAGACAACATACTGATCCCAATGAGCTCCACTCTCGGAAGAACATGCTGCTGGCTACAAAGTATGTATACAAAAAACAATTTTATTGTGTTAAACATTATGAGGTGAATTAAACTACAGCGTCATGTACTGAAGTAGCATACATGGTCTGCCAAATAGAACGGATGGTTCAAGGTTCCCGTGATGAAACGTGATCCTATTGGTTATACGGAGTCATGCCGATTTTTTTTGTCATATCTCGCTCTCTCGCCCTCTAATGAGCCGCACTAAGCCGGGAAATTCGTTGCCTTATCCCTCTGAGCCTGGCACTGAGCGAGAAACTCATTATATTTAAGTGAAATGTTTCAAGTCGAAAAGTGCCAGCTTTCCCCTTGAAGTTTCGCCTAGGGTCATCACCCATCCACCCGCCCTCCGCTGCCTTCCCCCACTTTTCACAGTCTGTCTGTCAGAGTCCCGTCATGACGCCCCCCCCCCCCCATCCCTTTCCATACGCGCCTCGGGCTCTGGCGTTCTGTCGCTGTGGAATGAGAGCGCGAGAGAATGGCTCCAGCTCCAGACCGGACAACAAGTCTGTTGTGGTTCTGAGCATTCGATAGAAAATGTGGGTCAAAATTTGACAAGCCCAGACAACCGCAGATGTTACGGCGCAACGCAATAATATTGGCAACTGGAGACATTTGAGCAGCCTCTTTCTTAAAAGAGCCTTTTCTTAAAATTACACAGCAAGAATTGCGAACACTGGGCATTTTTTCACCGTTTAGAATCCGTACAGCTTGAACAAATATATAACAGTGCAAGGGTTGTCAGTTTTGCTGTCATGTTTTTTTTTTTTTTAAACCCATTTAGTGAAATGTGAGTAGATGTGGCATTTTGGTGAAAAACTTCTCAGCAGCTAAATTAATCAACTCTAAATTGATTTAACCCAAGAGGTTAATTATTTTTGCTTGATTGGTGGTGTTGGATATTTAGTGGTCATGATAGCATCTCAATTGTCTGTTTCCTTGGGAGAAGGCTGACTGTGATGTGAGTGCTTTAATTGTTTGCAGACAGCCTGAAAGACAGAGAGAGGTCAGAGCTCATATAGGGCTTCAGGGGTCTTTTTTTTTTAGGTGGCCATATTTTTGTAAAAAAAGGAGGGGGTGTAGAGTGAGAGTGTGTGTGTTGGGGGGGGGGGGGGGGGGGGGGTGTAGATGTGATGTGATTTGGGAGTTTTCTCTGTTTTCCTGCCCGTCTCAAATTCCACCACCAACGCGGTTCATGCATATGCATGAGGCTCTCTCTCTCTCTTGCATTAGAGTTCTCCCTCTCTCTCTCTCTCCCTCTCTGCCTCTCTCTCTCCCTCTCTGTCTCTCTGGTTGAGGAGTGGAATCCACAGAGCAGACAGAGACAGACAGAGAGAGAGACTCCCAGTAGACCGCTGCACTCTCAGTGTGAGTTAATCGCATGATGGCTTCATCGCTTTCTGACTGGATTTACACACTGTAGTTCCTTCACCGCACCTCTTACTTGATTTGACACTGCAGAAATACCTTGCTGGTGCTGGTGATTTTATTATTAATCTTGTGTGAAACACCACACTGTACCCCTTAAAAAATAAATCGAATTAGGCCTTAGCAAAGCATCTCAGGTTATCTTTGCTAGTGTTACATTGTGGACAGAAGAGGCGGTGAGGAGACATGATGAGAGTTCAGACTCATGATGGCAACACTAGTTATGCTAGCTGTGAGTTGTAGCTGTAAGTGTGATAGGAAGTGCTTGGTATAACTATTGTCAACATTGCTGACTGGAAAAGGAGTGTTAAATCTTTGGGAGAATTTGCACAGGCCTCTTGTACTAGAGGAGGACACTCACTGAGATACTAATGTCACACATGCTTAGCAAGTTATCTTCATGGTGGCAATATTTGGCCACTGAAGAAAATGATGAAACCTGACAAAAATACTGGTCTTTAGTGTTCTTTGAAATGCACATATTCTTTCTGTAGAGATGAAGAGCCATTGTCATAATTTAATGTTGGTAGGTCACTGGTTTTGAAGTATGCACAAATAACATCATACCAAATTCATGGTACAGTCAGAATGAATCAAGGAATGTAATAGAACTGAGTGGAAGCCCCTTGCATTTTTTTCACATCTTTAAAAGTTGGACATACATTATAGCCAATTGTGAGGTCTGTAGACATTTGTTAAAGACAGTTTCATCTAAGATTTTTAACGTAACTGCTTGGGGTCGAAATAAGCAGCTTATTATCTTTACTATCACATTAACACAGCAGTTCCTCACTAATAACTTGCCAATGTCACTATCTCAGAGAGGTCATTTATCTACCTACTTTGCACAGTTTGTTTAAAAGAGAGAGAGAGAGAAAACTGCTCTTATGCAAGTAAGCTACAGGCAGGGAATTTCTACCTTACTTAATATACGTGAATGAGATTATACAGCATATTTTAAGTTATAAAATATTATTAGTGATTCTGCTTGCCCTCTGGTGTTCTCTAATTTGACATTGCAAGCATCACTCTACAGCTGCTGTGTTATTGCTAATGCACTGTATTGGATTGCATAATCCGTTTCTCTTCATTACAAATGAATTTAATACACCACACCACAAAATGATGCTGAAACCACAACGATAAGGAGGGGGGAAAATCTCAGTTGTTTTGCTGTGTTGTCAGTTAACACCACAAGAGCTGCCTAGTTGTCCCAAATGGATCAAGCAATGATGTAAGTAAAGTCAAAAGGATATCAAAAACACCCCCCCGCCCCCAAAGCTTTCACAGCTACCTACTTTCAGCACCACGGTTAGCTCCCCTGCTGAGCTAACAGCATTGACAAAAAGTCTATTGACCTGGAATGTCCAACCAAATAGCCTCAGAATACAAAGAGATGTTAGAGTCAGAGTCAGAGAGATAACCGTGGCTGTGCTGCATCAACACAATAGACATGCACTAATTTTTGTTTGTGAAGTCTACAAATAGCTGAGTGTTTATTTTTTTCACTTTGACCCAGAGTCAAGTATGAACAACAGTATTAATCTATTCACCTTAAGAGTCAGTGATCATTTTACAGATGCTGAGTGCAGTGTTGGTCAATGGTCAAATTCAGAATGAGTCTCTTAAACTAACGGAATGCGTTTGTTAGATATTGGTTCCATGGAAAATTTGATCGCAAGCACAATTCTGATGTCGGCCTGTACTCTGTATGGCTGAAATATGTTTTAATTAATTCAGATAGTATGACATACTTGGTGCTAGTTATCAATCTCATCCCACCCACAAAATCATTTTGATTGTGTGCATGCGATCATATCGCATAACGCAGTAATGACACCAATAATGACTGCCGTTTTGGCTGATTATTTGACTTTTGCATAGAAATATATAAATATAAATATATATCGCCCTATAAATCTTTGCTCAGGTCAGTCATGGTTTCCGTATTGAGTGCTTATGATGATGTTGCCTGGCATTTTCCTTGTGCTAGGAGATACATGAAGTGCTAATGATGTAAGAATACACTGGCATTTTGAAAATAACAGAAGAGAGATGTGATGCTTTGCTATTCATTTGGTTAGAAAGTACATTGTAGTGCAATAATAATTTCATAAATTTATTCTGTAACTGTAATTTTTGCTATCTATCTATCCATCTATCTACCATAGAACACAAGCTGTAACACAATCTAGTAGCCTACAGATGGTGAGGACCAACTGATATACGGGTTGACTTATTTGTACCTTGCTTAGGCCATAGCTCTGTTGACAGGCCATAGCTCTATTGAATCGTGATTTTAGTTATGGAGTAACATTTTCATTTGAGATCACTGATCACTGGTCTCTATACATTGTAGATCAGGTCCTTGCATACAGCTGTGGTTTCGACATTCTGAGAAAGTTTTTGTTGTAAACCCAACACCTGTGTATTGGAATCTACTTTTGGTCACTCAGATAGTCAGTCAAATTTACCCATATTTTGTGTTACAGACTATTGAATGATATCTTTCATTATTCATTTTATAACAGTATATTTCATGAAAAGCTGTCTATGCATCCTAATTTGAATTCTGGGCCAAGTGCAAAGGATGAAGTGTCTTCCTGCATAAACTAAATATCATGTGGCATATAAAAGCATTGAGAAGAACCACCTATGTTTGTGTAGTATCTTGTTCACAGCATGAAATTATCAAATGGACTTAGCATATGTTGCATCAATTAGACTTTAGACTTTGCGTGTGTTTCAAAATAGAGCCCTATGAGCGTGGACATAAGTTAACAAGAGATGATGCATGCTGATGATTAAATTGGACGGTTTGTCATTACATCGGAATTATATTTTAGATCATTTATCAGATTACTGAAGACCTAGGAAGGTCAGTGTTGTAGTATTCAAGACCTACCAGGAGTTCACTGTTCTTTTTAGTAGGCTGTCTCTCTCTCTCTCTTTCATTCTGTACCCCCAAAATGGACACTTGCTGTGTGAGGAAATGTGTGCCTTTAACTGTGCCTTGTAGTAGCCCTAATTATCTGTCTCTCTCTCCATCCCACCACCATAGGCAGCTGTGTAAGGAGTTTACCGACCTCCTGGCACAGGACCGTACACCGCTGGGCAACTCACGGCCGTCACCCATCCTGGAGCCGGGCATTCAGAGCTGCCTGTCCCACTTCAGCCTCATCACGCATGGCTTCGGCTCGCCTGCAATCTGCGCTGCCCTCACGGCCCTTCAGAACTACCTGACCGAGGCGCTCAAGGGACTGGACAAGATGTTCCTCAACAACCCGGCGGCCAGTCGCCATGGCGGAGGTGGTGGGGGTGCTGGCGGCGGCGACAAAGGTGCCGGTGACAAAGAGGAGAAACAGAGGAAATAGAGATTTATAGGAAAAAAAATTAAAGAGAAAAAGTGGAGAGAAGAAAAAAAGAGGAAAAAATCAGAAAACAAATGGATGAAATGAAGAATGTGGAGCACGAGAGAATGAGAGTGAACGTGAGTGAGCGAGCGAGAGAGAGAGAGAGTGAGTGTGGAGGAGAGAAGCTTACACAAACCACTCAGATGTTTTAAAAGTCCTTTATGCTCTTAGCTTTATGGTTGCATTTATATTGTTTGGTTGATGGGGCTGTTGAGGACGGTGATGGTGGGGATGACCAGAGAGAAGACAAGAAGACCAGAGGACGGAATACAAACATGGAAATGGATTTGAGAGAATATTACTGGACTGACACCACAGTGCTACTGCTCACAGAGACAGAGATTATGATTTCACATCTAGGAGTTTGTGTGTGTGTGTGTGTGTTTATGTGCACAGTGCCACAAATGGACTGTCTCCATCAGATTTTGGACTAACAGAAGTGTTATAAATCTAACTGAATCGAGACCTCAGAATACCTACTTCAACATACAGAGAGAATGAGAGACAGACAAACACAGTAAGAGCTGATAACAGAGTGATGATTGTGCATGTTCACATGTTTTTTTTTTCATGGCTGCAGTCAGACCTACTGACTAAAGAAGGGTTGACTCATATGCCAGCGTGCATGTCTGCTTTGAGTGAGGGCGCATCTTCATATGCCAACGGTTTATACTGAATAACTCTGAGCCTTGGCATCCGTCTGTATGGAGTAGTGTTGGGGGGATAATGATTCAGCGAGAGACTTCTAATCGTCACGGAGGGTAGTGCGCAGGTCAGAGGACTGCGAGCGGGACATGATGTTGTAGGAGGGTAAAGATAGCCTCGAATAGGGCATCGAGTCATGATGCGTTGCGTCCCATATCCACCGTCATATCGCTCAAACGAAGTCGTGTAGCCTGGCAGAAGCACGCAAATGGAAAACCACTTCATTTCATTTGTCAATACAATTACTGACAGCGTCTGTCAGTATAGTGTTTTGAAATGGGAAGCAACCCACAAGATCAATCACTGCAGCGAAAACATGCCTGAATTCTCACTTTCAAAGCACATAGAACTAAATAGAAACGGTTATTTCTTTGCCATTCTGAAGTTAGCCCACATCGAACGTAGAGTTGAAATACGGAATAGGCTAATCAGTGTTTCTGTAATTGATTGTCAGATCATACCTTCCTCTAAATTATTTGATAAACATAAAGTATGTTGTTTGTTTGGAGTCTCTCAATGCTAACTTTACTGCACTGTTAGGTTAGTCGAGGAGCGTTAAATTGCACATGATTGAGTTACACATTCTTCAGTTTGTGTGCGCATTATTTATTTGAAAAAAAAAAAAAAAACTCTAATCATTTCTTACTACAGGGTGAGTTGTGCAACTAAATGAATGGCCAATATGTCCGCATGGCAATTTTTGACAACCTTTTTTTTTATCCATTTTTTATGTAATCTGTGACAAAGAAGATTGATATTGATGCGTACTGAGAATGAACACACTGCGGGTCGTGTCAGACTCTTGAACTTTACCTGCCACTTGATGAAGTGCACTCTCATGAAACGGTGAGGAGATGTAGCCTATACACTCGGGTACGCTCCACCGACACGACTCAACCCCCTCGGGCTTTGGAAAGCGAGCACCCGATCGTAGGGGAAGGAGAGCAAGAGGCGAGCTTGTGACCTTCTGTCAGGGGTCGCGCCTCTTTAATGCACGGGCGGTGATATCCCAGAGCAACCTGATCTTCGTTTGCTTGATGTGAAGTTGAAGGGAGGGGGACTACTTATATTTATGTTTGTATATATTTATTTATGCATAATTTAATGGGAGTTTGTACATAAGAACTTCTGTGACTGTACTTCTGTGCGTGGGTGAACGCTTGGTTTAGGTAGCATCTTGTATTTTTTCTGTTTCTTAAACAAGCTGTTATGGTGATGGGTAGAAGTTGGTTTTGTCCAGTGAATTCATTTATATCAAAAAGAATAAATCTTGTGTTTTATTGTAAAACTGTTTCTCTTTTGTAGTTCCATTCGCATAGACTGTATGCATCCACACAAACACATAGGCCTATGTTAAATTTGATGGATAGAGGAGTTTTGTCAGGTTTTGTCTGACTGTTAGTTTGGTGTTTTTTATGTTTGATGATAATAATAGTAATAATAGCCTAATAACAACAACAATAATGAGAATAAGAAAATAATAATAGTAATAATAATAATAATAATACATCGTTTATGATTTCATAGTTTCAACTGTAGACTGTAGCCTAAATGTAATCTGTATCCTCTAGGCTAAGCGGCAGTAGCCTAAAACATGTCCACTAAAACTTTGGCCTACTAAATGTGGTTACAGAAGAATAGGGAGCATTTAAAACACATTCAGTTGCCCACGTCTGTCTGAGAATTACGGGCCGTATGGACACATGAAAGCAGCAACCTGGATTACGTTCTGAGACTTGCATGTAGGTCTAAATATCATAAAAATCTCATATGGCCCTGACATTTTCCACATGTTAATGCAGGATTAATGCAGCAGATATCAAATTTGCATAAAATATTACAGCGCACAATAAAAATTAAAAATGGCAAAAATCTACACTTTCACATATCCATGGGTCTGATGAATTCTCAGCAAAAAGTATTGCAGTCCTGATTGTGACATTTAAAAGACAATATTTGGGTGTTTCTCTTTTTCTGCATGATACATTTCCAACATTTGATTGGTAAGCTGTAAAGAAATGTCAAGAAAATGCGAAATCAAATGTAAATTGCAAATCTATATTTCACAGATATTCTGAGTTCATAAGTTTCCCAGTGAGGTTTGCATCTCAAGAGCCTGTCTGCGGCCTCTTTATTAGCTCGTGCTTTTCCCTTTGCACCGGCACACTGAATGAAAGCTCGCGCTGGTGTATTTAATGCAGGGAGAGCGAGCGCGTGGCCTGCGGGTTCCGTCGCGTGACTCATCATGCAGAAAGTATTGTGACCCAGGTGCAGCACCCGCATGTCCGCGAGGGACGGCATCTCTGGGAGAGTCAAAGATTTCACTGCGGCAACAAAAGACAAGATTCGCCCTCTATAACGCAACCCTCACCCCACACAAAAATAAAATAATAGTGAAAAAAACCACCGTCGAAGTGTTCTCATCGCATCTAAAAGCTAAAAGCTAAAGTCAAGGCATGGCAAACAACAAACAACCTAGGTCGAGGCGTCTTACAAATACAAATATCATTGCCACCAGGGAAGACAAATATTTGCTATACACAAAATGTCTCTGGAAAACTGATAACAGATAATACACAATTAGCATCATTATAACAGGAGTGTTGAACTACTTTGTTTCCTTGCAGGCAAATTTATCAGTGCTCTGTTCGATGGGGAAAAAACCCTGTAGTCCTACTGTCCCTGTCCCTGTAGTGCTAGGCTCTCTTGATGGACAGGTCTTGGGTCGTCTAAGGGATGAACTGACTTGAGAGTACAGAAAGGGAAAGATCTGCTTTCAGATCCGCCAGTCTCCTTGAGAAGAGGCCTATAACTTTCCCGCCATGTCTGAGAGCAACGAGAACACCAAATGTCACGCTCGCTTTTCTGATGGCCAAAACATTAATCCACCGACATCACCCCCATTAAAAAGTGGAAACGGTATTTTCATCACTTTAATTTGACGCTTTAATTGACGGGCCAATCCCGACCACAGTAATTTGGAAAGAACGGATGAAAGGGCGACCAGAATGGGACAAATCTCTGGGAAACGGACTGAACCAGAATGACAGCGATTCTGTGGGTGGAACCCGGCGACTTAAAGATTTTCTTGGCCTCCAAAAACCCTGTGAGGAATGAGCTCGGTGCGTCTCCCGGCCACACACGCGCGCGTTAAAGAACAAACTCCTCTTGTGCGCTGTCAGGCAATGGGCTGTAAAAATGGTTATCCCGCCTTGCAGACAGCCAAGCGCTGGGTGAGCGTAATTCTGGCTCGAGGCACATGGCCGCGGGCGGGCGCAAGCCTGCTCCCCTAACTGATCAACCTGGATATTTCATTATTCATTAATTTACTGTTTAACAAATCCCGCTCATTATCGCGGGAGTGCCTGGCAGGGCGCGTCGCTCGGCGGCAGTTGGTGTCAGGCGTGGAGAATTGGCCTATTTGATCCGCGGCTGTTTCACTTTTTTATTTTTTCCCCGTCAAACACGCGCTTCGCGAGATCCCTATGAATAATAAACAGCGCGGGTAGTCTGATCCGGGGAGCGTGACACCACATGAGACTGTTTTTTTAAATAGGGGAGCTGACCTTAACCCGCAGTTGACTCCTCTGTAGATAAATACAAAAGTAAACACATACAGCAGGTGAATTGTATAATCATATATGAAATTTAAATGATATATACAAACTGTTTAAATCAAATTACAAATAACCGCATACAAAGACGCATTGATTCATTAGATTTTATGCATGAAGTGTGTGTCTGTGATTAAGACAGAAGAAGAGCATGAGGGCGAATTTCTTTCATAAACTCAAAGTTATCAGAATAATTGAGCATGCTGATATTTCCCGTACAGTATTCACCCTCTTCCTATCTCCAGTTGGCTCTTGTAACTCAGATACACACACATACACACACACACAGTGAGAGAGAGAGAGAGAGGGAGAGGAAGAGAGAGAGAACAGGAGTTGTCCTGTATGCTGATAGAGGAGTTCAGTGCCTGGGGCTTTACATATGCTCTTTTCCATTCTCACAACCAAATGCTTTACCACCCCCACCTCTCTCTCTATCTCTCTTTCTCACTCTCTCATGCACACTCTACATTCTCTTGCCTTCTGTCTCTGTATCCTTCCTGTCTTTCTATCCCTCATGTTTCCTCAAATCTGTCCATTTCACTCTCAGTGAAATCTGTCTCAAACCTTTAATTGCTTTCCCAATTGCAGTAGCCTATGTCTTCTCACGTTTTCATTTTCTCTGTCACTGTTTCATTCATTCATGTTTTAAAACTCTCTCTCTCTCTCTGTCTCGCTCTCTCTCCCACTCTCTCACTCTCACTCTCACTAGTGTGTGCAACTGTGTGCCTCTACCTCATTTCCTCTCTTGCATTGACATGTTACATATCACTGTTTAAAACAGCATGAAGCCACTCCCTAGTTCTGAGAGTAGGCCAAGTTTAATCTCCCCCTGTCCTCCACCATCCCACTCCAGCCCACCCCACACAGCTCTTCTCCGCTCCATCCCTGACTTCTATAGCAGTAATATGAGATATATATGACTTATCCGCTTACTTCCCATATTTTCTGTAATAACATGCCGCCGCCTCGGACTCTATAAGTTACTCTCCTCTTCCATTTTACGCTCGGCTGCTCTCCCCAACCCCCGGAGCAATCCCAGGCTCCCCGAGGAGGTTGGCCTCTGCCTTGGCCCCCACCCTGGTGCCTGTTCTCTGGGCTCTGCTTCCCCTGTGTTGTGTTGTGCTGGGGGTTGGTTAGAGGCTCGTCTGTCTATTGGGGAACCTCATAGTGACTGGGCTCCTCCACCTGTACGCTGCCTGGGCCAATGCATGTATGGCTGATAGGGGCTAGTGGAAGCCTGGTCAATGTGGTTCTGGGGGTGGGGATCGGAGGATGGGGGTGGGGGCTTCTGGTCATCCTAAGTGGATGGTGTGATGTAGGACCTTTGGAGCAGATGTGCCCAGGTCTGCCCCAGTGAGGGGGACCTGTGTTTTAAATGTGGTTGGATGACTCATAGGAACTGACCACGCCATGAGCATATCAGATGGGTTTGCAGTCATACCCACCACCCACACACACACACACAGACACACGCAAACACGCAGATATACTGACACGTGCACACACACACACACTCAGGGTTTCTGTAATGGCTGTTAAGGCAAGCTTGACTTAAAGTCGAGTTTGGATCTGCCTCACTGGTTATAGTAAATAGGTGAACAGGCGATGCTTTGAAGTCCCCATTGATGCAATTCAGACTCTCTCACACTCAGACTTTTGTGTGTATGGGTGTTTTGTCTGTTGTATTCACATCGTGTCTGTTACCATGTAGTTATCCTAGCAACAAAGATTAAATGCTTCAAAACTGAACATGCAGTCTTTTGTCATGCAGGAAGAAGTCAGAGTTGAGTGAAAATTTGAATGTATGACATCTAAGACATTACCTTTTGGTCTTGAGTTTGTTAGCCTTAGGGTTAGGTTTAAGTTTAGGGATGCTGTCAGAATGTGATCAGGGTTAGGGTTAAGTGAAGTTATTTTTTTTTGGGGGGGGGGGGGGGGTAGATAAGGTTTGCAGGGTCAGGATGCTAGCAGTTTGCTGGACACATCCTATTTCTGCTGTGTTCCAGTTATATTAGATATTTACAGTGTGCTTGCCATAGCATGGGGTTGTGACTGAGGGAGTCAGTTGGATATAATCCTGTATTTGTAAAAGTCCAGAGGGGGGAAGGGGAGAGAGATGGGGAACTTAAGCCAGAATGAGGGATGGGAGTTTGCACACACACACACACACACACACACACACACACACACACACACACACACACCACACACACACGCATACACACACACACACACACAAACAAACACATACACACACACACACACACACATACACATGCACGCACATATGCACTGCTTGCAATAAAACTCCCATGACAAACTAACAGCACTTCACAGAAGTTTTAGAATGCATAAGGACTGAACACACACAACCAGCCTCAGATGTGTGTGTGCCTCTGTGTGTGTGCGTGTGTAAGGAAAGGAAAGAGTGTGATGCTGGAGTCTAGAGTTTTTAGTGCTAGGTCCAGTTATAATTGAAAGCACATTTTCTACAACATTAAACCTACAGCACCATACACACATACTTATTTGGCTCCAAAAAGGCACGTGTGTGTGCTTGTGTGTGTGTGTGTGTGTGTGTGTGTGTTGCCAGGGGCAATGACCATGTCCTGGACTCTCTGCTCATAACCTTGACCTGCTTTTTTTTCCTGCCTCAGCACTGGCAGCTGTGTCACTACAGCTCAGCATCTGTTTACTGATCACACACACACACACACACACACACACACACTCCCCCTCCTTGCTCTCTTCATTTGTTGAAACACAAGAAGAGTAGGGATAACATTGTTACAAAAGACTGTTGTCAATTACCTAAAAATGAAGGAAAGTACACTTCCCAAAATCACACTTCTTAGGAAAACATTTCCACCATCACAAGTCCAAGAGCAAATACAAGTCTATGAGACTTTTCTTTGAGATTTTGTCGTTGAGAACCTTCCTTAAAACTTCATAAAACTTCTGTTCTTTGTCTGCAGATATCTAGAGAGCTGTGTAGCTAAGGCCTCGGTGTGTGTCCAAAGATTGTGCAAATGCAAAAGTGTGTGACAGCCAGCCTAGAAAACTGTGTTTTTTTTGTGTGTGTGGAAACTGCAGACTGTAAGTGAGGCAATAATACAGACCCTTCATGCTTGTCAGTTTTGATGGACAGTGAGTGAATTTCTCTCTCTTTCTTTCTCTCTCTCTCTCCCTCTCTCTCACTTTCTTTCATCAGAGACTATTCTCAGAAGGTGAACATTAGAGTGTGAGAATAAAAAGTGCATGTGTGTAAATCAAAGAGTGTGTTTATGTGCATGTGTGTGTGTGTGTGTGTGTGTGTGTGAGAGAGAGAGAGAGAGAGAGAGAGAGAGAGGGAGAGAGAGAGAGATTGTGATGTGTGTGCAGTGTATCTCTTGTTGTGGTTTGTAGCACTGGCTTGGGTTATTTTCTTTCTTATGGCCTTGACTTTACATGCTGGCTAAATCCAGGCCTCTGGCGTCTGTTATTCACACATGGGTGAGCAGACACAGAAACACACACACACAAACACACACACACACATACACACACACACACACAGAGGGAGAGAGAACGAGAGATTTTGTGCTCAATAAAAACACGTATCCCCCCCCCCCCCACACACACACACACTCACACACTCGTCCACACATACATTCATGCATTCATATCAGCACAGCACAGCACAGTAGAGCAGTGCACATGTTGAGAGCCACACTGCTGCCTGCTCTTGGTCGGTTGAATATGTTCTCTGTGTGTGCTGGGTCACTGCGCACACAAACCTTGGCCTTCGCTACACTATGATATTCATTGTTTTTTTCCTTTCTTCTGAGAAACAGAGAGAGGAGCCCAGCTCAGCCGCACGCCCATTATTGCTGATGTGGCTATATCTTCCTGAAATGTGTCTTATGTATGTATGTATGTATGTATGTA